>JAQFXW010003080.1:0-12287 GCA_034693945.1 Dendrobaena attemsi
TTTGTACAATATCATATCATATAGGAGTTGCATTCATTTCAGACGTCCACAAAAGGATTAAAGGACCACAATAGAGGGTTAGGGTTAGGGTTAAGGCTTAACGGGTACCCGCCCGTTCGTTTGACGGGTACCCGATCGGGCATTTTCACGATTTTTGACAGCCTTAGTCATTGCACTCTTCTTGCATTTGTAGTCATGCTGGAAATGATGTCTTGTTATGTGGTTTTTATGGAAGTATTTAAGAAGTTTGAATAAGTCAATTAGGACAGTGTTCTATTGCTTGTGTTTTGTAGTTTGAGCATTTGAACGAAACGATATCAGACTCTCTGCAGTACTTCATCTTGATTGCCAATGTTGTGGATGGGGTAAGCAAAAATGTACACACGGTCAATAGGTTATCGTAAAGCTTATAATTCACATTGGGGTGAGGCTTTGGTTCACATTACATAAAGTTCTTCGAATAAAATATAAATTATAGCTCTTGGGTATTACATTGAGTTGACATATCTCGTCAGAGTAATAAAATGGCAGCGTCAACAAGTTCAAACAGAAAGCGAAAAATCGATTCAGAATGTAGAGCTGTTCAGAATTCTTTGACAGAGGAATTTTTCGTTGTTGATAATTTGGGAACTTTTTAAAGTTGCAAGAAGTACTTCGGAAACAGTAATGAAAGTGATCTTTTTGATAGCTGAAGCTATAGCGAAGAGGGGAACCCGTTTTCAGATGGGGAATTTATAAAAGACTGCCAGCGGATGTTTATTAATGCCACTATAACGCGACCTCTCCAGATAATTGTCTACGGCGGTAGGTCTATAGGAGTATAGGCGAATAAGAATTATGTATTAGTATACGACATGGGCGTAGTTTGGATTCCGATCACGGGGGCTTGAAGTTCGGCAAAAAAGTTGATGACCTTATTTCAGTTCCAACTTCCGAAGAATTTATTCATCGTATCCGCTAAAAGGCTGATAGACCTTTTTACACCTTCTTTTCAGTTAAAATGTATTAGTCTATGGGGGGGGCGGACCTCCTGTGGGGCTAAGAAAGCATGGAATTAAGAAGTACACATTTCTCCATGGGAGGCCCTTGGTATGTGATTATGTAGTTTTCTGTACGCCAAAAATATTTCTTGGGCCCTCAAAGTCTCAGAAAAATGGCTATGTGGCCCTCCGCCTAAAAAGGTTGGACACCCCTGTCTTAACTTATCTATTGTGGATGGAGTGAGCAATGCTATCAGACAAGGCATGTGGATGGATAAAGCAATGCTATAACACAAAGTCATCTGTATTTCATTGTACCATTTGAAATAGCTGTTGGCATAATATCACTGTACAGTCTATATTCTACCTGCAAATGTTAAATCTGTTTGATTGATGCGTAAAATACTTTGAGATAGGATTGGTATTTAAATATTATTTGATTAATTTATGTATTGGATAATTGTTTTTCTACAAAACTACTGGAATTCTTTTCTGCAGTTGCTGAAGGATATTCGAATAAGAATTCAACTTGTCTATGTGGAACTCTGGAACCAGCAGGACCATTTCGACGTTGACAATGCTGCTCGATCTACTCTGACGACGTTCTTACAGTATCGGCTTGAGACAATGACACATGCGACATTTGATTTTGCGCATTTCTTAACGTATGTGGCTGTCCAGAGCGCTCATTTCTTAAATCGTTCTTAACAACAGTTTTATGTACACATTCAGCATTGATCAGAGCTCTCTTCTAGAAGTATTTTGATATAATGGCTTGTGTAATTTATCCTATGCATATCGGTTAAATTATCGTAAATAATTAATATTTATTACACCATGTGCTGCTTTTCTTGTTGCTAGGGGTCATGAACTGAATGGCGGTCATTTAGGAATGGCCATTCCAGATTCTATTTGTTCCAGTCGAGCAGTTGCCATCACCCAAGTAAGCAGTTGCTGTAAAATAATTATATGTATTGAATTATGAGCAGAGTTCTTTGAGAGTTGAGTTTTGATGCATGTATAGCTGAGTGCTTGTACAAACCAAGAACCTTGTCTTACTTCCTGTATCAAATGCCTTAGCCATGTAAAAGTGGATGTAGTAGTTGCATCTCAGCAGAACAGGATTTCAGAGTTTGAAAGATCTGCTGACTGAAGCACAACAATCAATCAACAGGACACCTTTTCTAGGCTTCCAACATGCATTTGTACACCAAGACCAACTCAAGATGAATATGCAGATGACTTGGCTCAAGTAGTAGTCTCATATTGCGAGAGCTAAATGCACTGTTTAGCATCGCTCTGCCTGTCAGCTCATTATCCACAGTGCTCAGCCTTATGAGACTATAAGGAAATGCAGGATAGAATGGTTGCAATAACGATGCAGCTTCAAGGAAGCTGGATGGCACTGTTTTCATTTCATGAGAAAAGTAAACGTCTGCTATTCCAATTTGGTTGCATTTGATCTGTGTTAAGAAATCATTTGTGGTTTTAAATGGTAGGTATTCGATGTTCAGGATCTTCTGCAGGTGGCCACAGGTGTTGTCCATATGCTTGGTCATTCGCTTGGAATTGAACATGATATGACAGGTTGGTTGATTGATAATTCTTAGCTATACACATGTAGCAGAGTTTACTTGGCTGCTTATGATTGTTTTTAAATTAATTTTGTCAATAGGTCTAAGTGAATTTTGATGTCTGAACTTTTGGATGCATTTAAGACCTCATACTGTTGTAGAAATAGTTAAGTTAGTCAGTTAGATAGATCTTGCAAGACTTTATAGCAACTGATATTATCAGCAGAAATGTAGAAGTACAGGGAAATGATAAAAACATTACTTTCACCTTATTCTACTATTTTATGTGACAACAAATGCTTAGTGCTTTTAACATAGGAAACCTTGTCTTCTAACTTCCATTGAACTTTGAGTTCGAGACACAACAGCAATGAATAATAACCTACAGGTTGCATTCGTTTTGTTTCATAATTCAGTAGAGAATTGTTGATTATTGTTTTATAGAGGAGTGTAGCTGTACCAACCCATTTGGGTGCATAATGGGACAGAACTCCGTGTAAGTATCTTGTTCCATTCATTCATTGTAAGTAAAAAAGTAAAGTCCAACCACGGGCTGAAGGCCCATGGTGACATTGGTGAGGTGCTCATCTCGTTTCCCATGACCCTGAGCTGGCAATGGATGAATCCCAAGTCCTGGACGCGGGGCCGGTGTATCGCAGGACTTGCTGTTTACTTCCCAGCTTATGCCGGTACCAAATTATACTGCTTGGTGACAGAGGCACGTGTGCGCAAACAACTTGCCCAAAGTCGTTACACGAGATCGATCCCACGCTGCCCGCTCCGCGAGCAGACGCGCTATGAGATCAACCACCATGTCGCATATCATAGTATGCAAAAGCAGATGTTCAATTGATGTGAGGAAGTGAACTGTCTAGAGCTGGTTTTATGTACTGAAAGATAGTAAGGTAATGATATAAACTCTCACTGCTGAGCTACTGTGAGCGAAAACCTTCAGAAGCTGTCAAGTGCAAGCTCATAGCTCTAGGCTTCTCTCCATTTCTACGATGTTAAATGGCACTTCTCAAATATATTCATTATTTAAGTGTTTATCCATGTATTTCTGAGTTGCTTAATTGTATTCATTAACAAATGCCTGTATTTATTGAAGAAGTTGCCTGTGCTTGGAAATTGGCAATGCTGTAGATGCAATGCTGGCAAGTGGAATTACTTTGTGTTGCAACCATCTATGGAATACTATGCTACTGGCGCCCGCTGCCCTGACTTTCTTTTGGGTATACAAATACACATAGTGGTACATGTTCGGAGGTTAAATCTCATCTTGCCATCAGGTCTTGTGGTTATGTTTATAACTTGATAGACAGATCCTTTGAACTTTGAAACACAGTCCTGAGAAACTTCTGTTCTGACATAATACATACAAGCAAGCCTATTCATTTCAGTTTTTACGAAAGTTTGGAGAAGATAAATGGTAAAGAGCCTGTGTATGTTAAAGGGTATATTACATGTTTTGGGATTATTTAACAAAGTGACTAGAGGCCCGCCAGGCGGCCCTGAAATCTCAAGTACTAACAGGCCACCAGTCACGTGACACGACCACATGGTTCAAAAGCATAAGCTACTTCCATATCTAACATGGCAGTCGTAAAGAGCCGTGTGGGTCGGTTATAGGGTCAGGTTAGACGTGGAGAGGGTCGGTTAGGGTCATTATACCCGTCGAGAGGGTCGGTTAGGGTTAGTTTTAGGGTATAGTGTTGTCAGTAGCAATTTCTGCTGAATTTTTCATCCTGCTAAAGGCCTGTCAGCATTTGAGATTTCAACGCCGCTAGGCAGTCCTCTAGCCAATCACGTGACTAGCGGCCCGTTAGTAATTGAGATTTCAACGCCGCCAGGCAGTCCTCTAGTCTAGTCACAACCTAGATCGTTGGCTTGAGATCCGCCAATCAAGTGACTAGCGGCCCGTTAGTAATTGAGATTTTAAAGCTGCCAGGAGGTCCTCTAGTCGTAGCCTTATTTAAAAATATACTGTTGTAGTGTAGCAGCAGCTCAAAGTGTTTTGCATGATTTATGGATAAACAGATGATTGTGTTTATATTTCTGACAGAGGTCATTTGTCTGGCCATGCTCATGCGTGGTCTACGTGTAGCAAGAAGAACATTCGCCAGTCCATTCTGTCTCGACTTGGCATCTGCCTCAGCAGCAAGTCTTTGCCAAAGGTGAACTTTGAATTTTCTTAAGCTGATATTGGCAAATGAGCAGTTCATTGATTTTATTGGACTCACATGTAGCAGCTGTGCTGAGAAGATATGCTCATTCCAGCCTCTCTTCAAGTACTAAAGAGTTCAGGGCCATAGCTCAGTGGACGTCACCTGGGCTATGGATGCGTTTACCTGAAACCCAGATGAAGGAGTATCAGGATTATTATAAGATTACTTTATTAGTGAAAAACTCGATACTTAATAATATTCTATGGTCTGAATCTCTATGCTAAGAGGTACTGTGTTACAGGCAATGATTGCATACCAATTAACTTGTATGGAATAAGAACATATTTAGTGTCTGGGATCAGTAGTAGAGAGAGAGATAGAAAGTGCGATATGGAAATAAATCGAAGGGTGGTGATAGGAGAAGCTGCATTGAATGGTTTGCAAAAAAATGGCTGGACAAACACGGGAGCATAGACACGAAAAAAAGATTGGTGAGGGCCTTGATCATACCAACAGTAATATACGGCAGTGTGGTGTGGACAATGACCAAGAAAGGCGGAAAAAGATGAATGCATGTGAAATGTGGATATGGAGGAAGATGCTGAGAATATCACGGACAGAGAAAAGAACTAATGACTGGGTACGCATGGCGATTGGAATCGAGAAGGATGAGACATTACAACAAATAGTGCTAAGAACAAAGCTGAGGTCCTTTGGACATGTTATGAGATCAGACGGATTGGAAAAGAAATGATGTTGGCTTGTGGAGAGGGAAGGAGAAAACAAGGGCGACCAAGGGAAAAATGGATGGATGAGATACACAAAGCAACTGGAATGAATTTTAAGGACGTGACATCAGAAAGAAAGAAATGGAGGCGCTTCATCATGACGTCGGTAGAGTTCAAAGAACTGACAGCACAAGGTGACAAGGTTGAGTCGACAGATAGTGTTTTGTCTTATGCGCGCCATGTTGAAAGATATCAGATGCCGAAAAAATGAAAATACTCCGGACAAACTTTACACTTGTATTTAGGCATTGATCCTGATATTTATTGTGCTCAGATTGTAATAAGGCTTACTTTAGATCATTGGTTCTCAAAGTGGTGGTCCGTAAAGCGGCACCGGTTCGCGGAGTAGACTACTGATTGCCGGTCCATGGAGAAGTGTTAAAAATAAATTAAAACTATTCTGAATGTTGTCCAAGATTTATTAAAATTTCTGTTTTACAAATTTCAGACTTAAAATTACAAGTGTCTTGTTTTAACTTGCCAGATTCAAACACATTTAAAAATTTATTTTGAATTTATTATGTCTATGACTGCAGTCATTTTTGCTACATGTAGATTTTCTTTCTAACACAATATACAATTTCAAATAATATAAGGCCTATAAACAAATGTGTGTAGAAGTAAGTTAGAGATTTAGTGAATTAGAAGTAAGTTAGAAATTTAGTGAATTAGAAGTAAGTTAGAGATTTAGTGAATTAGAAGTAAGTTAGAGATTTAGTGAATTAGAAGTAAGTTAGAGATTTAGTGAATTAGAAGTGTGTAGCAGATGAAGGACAGGAGCTGCTGATGACTGAATTCAATTGGAAGTTTTTGTTGATTTCAGCCAACATTTGAACAAGAATGCGGCAATGGTATCACAGAAAGAGGTGAAGAATGTGACTGCATCAACAGAGAGGTTGGTTTCTCTCTGTTAATAGGTAACCTATTGTTATTTGGTTTCCAGCTGTAGCAATTCTCATTTGAGACCTATTCTACTTTTAATATCCTTTACTCGCATTGTTCACTTTCCAAAATGAAAGTTCAAAGTTTTTTATGCAGAGTACTCTACATCGTATGTTTGAAATGAAAAAGTATTCAAACTACTTGTTGCACTTTTTCAGAGTAAAAGTCACAGGTTTGATATGAGAGTCATGGGTAGGATCGTGTAAAGTGGTGCTTAGCTGGCATATTGACAAGAAGTGAGCTACAGTTATGAAGGCAACTGAAGACAAAATACCAGATGTATCCTTGGCGACATTATGGTGACTTACAAATACCATTTACTTAGTGAGTGAGAGACACAATAGAATAAAAAAAACAGTGCCTGAGTTGAGAGGAACATCCTGGCAAACTCAAGAATTGAATCACCAAATTTCAATTATTTAAGCCATTCTGATTTCTTCAGTCTTTGATGAAGGGGAGTTTGAGATGACTCTATTGACCACCATCCTGTACTATTGACTACAGATAAGTCATGATGTCCAGTGTAGGGTTGGGTTTCTTTGGAATGAATATTATGTTATAAATGAATGATTATCAGGTAGTATTCCTAATGGTGTGGTGTCAAATATAAAATGAAAGAAACTAAACATAATATGAATGATTACTGTTTAAATATTCCTTCTGGTGTCTTATTAAAAATTAATCAATCAGTCTTGTGGCATGAAATTGTATACATGGAAAACTTGTCTTTTTCTTTTGGCTTCATTAAGTATTTCAAATGGAGTGTTCACACCAAGGTACGTTTGCCACAGTGCTGTGTATTTTACTGTAGCTCTAGTATATCAGAGTGAGTAGTGGACCCCAGGCGACCCATGCAAGTCGAGAATTAGAGGACAGTCAGTCACCTATCACGTGGCTACTTCAGTAGCAAACATGGTGGCTGTAACAGAAGTTGCTTTTATGCTGATCAGAGTTCTTTAGCCTTAGTGACTTGGATCGTTCCAGGAAACTTTATTAAACGAGTAATTTTAGAAATTTAATTCATGATATGAAGACTTTTAGAATCCATAAGAAAGTATACGGAGAAGAAGACTACACATATATCACGAATGGACTGCTTTGCAAAAGCTAATGCTCTGCTTTCAAGCTGTCTTGACCATTGTTTCTCTTTTCTAATTGGTATCACAAAGAGGTGTATGCAGACTACAAATAGTTCAAAACCATCTGGCCATAGCCTTAACCATGAACTCTTCTTCATATGGTGATGGTAATTGCAAATTTATATAGCACCACTTCTGAAAGGCTCGTCATATCACAGCATATATTTCACTAATTGCACTCTACCATTGAACAGTGGATCTCATTCAGAATCTTTCTTGCATTATTAGTCAACATTTGTCAATGTGTATTGCACTGATGCATAAATAATGCTTTAACTGCAAAATATATTCGAGTCATATGTGGCAGCGGTTAGTCACATTTGTTTCTTGACATTGAAAAGTACACTAGATCATTAAAGTATTAAAGCGTTAACTTTATTTATATCGATTCTCGATTCTCATCTAGGGACACTTTTTAAAGAAGTATGGCAATGATTGCTGGAGAACTGTCATGTACCAAAGGTCCAATGTCAATTACATCAGGTGTATCCAGGATGCACACAACTGTTAATACTTACACAATGTATACATGCATCCTTGGTGACTGGATTTTAAAAATGTCCAGAAGTTGTTTTTATGCTATAGTCTACAGTACAAAACATTCTTGCAGCAGTAACTTTCAAGTCGCATTATTAGTGCACTGCATGGTTTTGAGTTTTCTTGATGTTCTGTGATGCCGTTGTTTATGATCAATTGGTTTGTGCGGTTTGGTGTATTGAGTTAAGTTTTCATTATTTTATGTTAACCTGGCATGTGTTGAATAATGGTGTTTTTGATGTGATCAACTTAGCAATAGAGCATTGTTGCACAAGTGTCTACCAACACCGAAACCTAGCTGTTACCAGGTCAACAGTGAGAGGATCAGTGAATATGACGGAGAACCAGCTTTTGGTTTGACTATACACAGATACTCAGATCGCGTGTCTGAACAGAACATGAACTGATTATTAGTAATCATGGTGGTCAAAATAGTTTGAAGTGGATCATTTTAAACACAGAGATTGCATGTTCTTATTGCGATCCGAAATAAGAAATAATGTTGTCTTAGCAGAATTCGAATTAAGCACAAGCATGCCTGCCAGAAGAAACTTGTCTCCGTAGTAGCAACTAAAAAAGTATGATAATAATAGGCTGCTAACTGAAATGAATGAGTAAGGACTGATGAATTTCATTCAGTTTTTATTGGCCATCATCTAAGACTGAACACCACAGAGCCTCCACTCTTCAGAGCCCCCACTTTCCAGAGCCCCCACTCTTCAGATTCAGAGCCTCCGCTCCTCAGAGACTCCAAATATAAGTCAAATGAAATGTACTTTGGAGTGGCAGCATCTTAAACATAAAATTCCTGTTGGGTAGTGTTTTTTATGGTGTCAACTGTACAGGCAATGTTATATCTTGATACTTTTGTACTTTAAGTCTATTTACTATTCAGTCCTTTGCTGTTGTAATTCTTTGTCTTTCCAATCTGTGTTAATGATCGTTTGTCTTTATTAACATTTGGAAAAGTTGTAACTAACTGGTAGTAGAAATCTGTAAGGTAATGTATATGACTTGAATCTAAGATGAGCATTTTGTTTGAATTGTTAGGAATGTGACTTCACAGATCCTTGCTGTGATCCAGAAACTTGTCTCTTGAAGCCATGGGCCATGTGTCGGTTTGGAGATTGCTGTCATAACTGTACTGTAAGCATACCTGAATATTGTTTTTCTCAATTCTATTCCTCTTGTTTACAAATCTGCATCACAATAGTAATTAACATGTTTTAAAACCGTTAACTGATGGCTGAGTGGTAACATTGATACCAATTAGACAGTGTTATCAGGGAAGTAACAGGATTAGATATTTTCGCTTAACGTGAAAACTCTCATTTGTGCTATTTCTCTGTCTCTGGCTTTGGTCATGCTTTGTGGTGTTGAAGGAAGATCTCTTCCAATAACTATTCTAAGGTCACTTTTGGTTATTGCTTGACCTAAGCCATCTGTATCATTAGAATTGACACTGATGAAATTTCTAATATGATGTCTACTATTGTCTAGTAGACATAGCTGCATTTGTGCTTCAAGCAGTATTGTGCTGAAGAGCCTCACAGAGTGTGTGTAATACGATGATAGTAATAACGCTTCCTGTGTGAAATTGTTCTTTGCCAGGTACGTCCAAATAACCAGATGTGTCGTGAAGAATTGGGTGAATGCGATGTTCCTGAGTTCTGCGATGGATTTTCAGGCGACGTATGTTTCTATTCCTCTTGTCTTTTCAATTGCAGATAGTCAATTGATTCGCTGTGTTCTATTTCAGCTCTGTTCTATGTGGAAAACATTGAAGTAATTATTATTTTCTCTCAATGTCTCTGAAACATCTCGATAACATGGTTGGGTCATTGATTCTGTCTGCCATTTATGGAGCTAAACCATAAAATCACATGCTATTGATTTTATCATGCTCAGTAATGTATATGAATCAACGTGGTTTGCCATGTTGGTGCGGTGTGTAGTTGATGTTTTTGCAGTTTGCTATGTTACACTGCAGTGTCCTGTAAATGCTCTGGTACAAGATGGTCAGCCATGCAAGAGTGGTGAGAGCTTCTGTTACCATGGCGAATGTCATGCATTTTCGAACCAGTGCAAGCACATCTGGGGAGAGGGTGAGCCTGCTTCTTCTGTTGTAACTTATAACTCATAAATATTTTATACCAGACAACAAGTGGTTGCACTCGTCAGTAGTCTTACTGTAAGAATTAACAGATTTTCAAGCTGAACTAGTCTTGCAGATAATATGTCAAACTGAATGAATTTTTTGCCCAGATTAGAATCTGATGAGACTAGTAATGTGGTGGGGATATGATATATATATATATATATATATATATATATTATATATAACATACTAGCTTTTGTACCTGGCTTACGCTCAGGCATTTCTCAGGTGTAGAATTGACAGCCTGAATATCACTTGCTAGTGGTCTCGACTAAATAAATAAATGTTAGCATTCAACGTTGCAGCCGTTGCTATGTTAATTGTAAAGTTAAAATGGTTAATTGTTAAGTTAATATTATGCCAGTAAGCCCCCTCAATTATAGCCTATATAGTAGGCATAGCCAGATAGGAATGTAACGTAAAAATAATGCAGTGTGTAAGACTTATTATGCTGGCCTGTTGCATATATGGCAAAATAATTTGATGACGTACATGGATCACGTCATAAATGTTTCTGTTGACTTTTGATTCATAATGGTGTTAGGACCTGACCAGTATTTGGGGCTAAGAGCTAGGCAAACTGGTCCGTTCCTATCAGTCTGCCGATACGCTTCGGTGATCGCGACGGGATGGTCTCCAGAAGTAGGCATGTGTGGGATTAGGCCTACGCGAGTCTATAAAGGGACGGTAGTCCGTAGCCGAAGGGGAATTGCCCTTTTGTCTTTTGTTTGCACAATAACGAATCTACAGTTCGTGCATTTCTAGTCCTATGTGATTATACTTCTCGTGATTGACAATCTTCGTTTGGGTACATTCTGGAAGCCCATTTCTTCTAGAAGTTCTTGGCGTTGATCTTCCGTGAAGCAGTCAACGACCAATGCTTCTTCTTGCTGTAGATCAGTAAGAATCTGTATCGTTCTTTACTTATTTTCATGTATTGTGTAATTAAGCTTGTTTTATTTGTCTTGAATTATAACTTTTAACTTCATTGAAGAATTGACTTAGAGTCTTTTGTGCTACTTAGGTAGACCTTTCAGAGCGTAGAATCATGGAATATAACCTAGACTAATTAAAATAGAGCCTTGAACCTTTAGGGACCTAGCAATATCTGAAGATCTAAACCCCTGCGTAGGACCTTGAGAGAGTCATTCACTCGCAATTGCTCGAGGCGCTTCGGCGTGTTAACTCTGACACACCTCCGGGCTGTAGTCGGGACCGAATGTGAGTAGTAGTGGACTTGAAGAGGCGGTGCAGAAAGGAATAAATAGAAACAGTACGTATCGGGACAGCTCTAAGCTCTATCAGTTCGGTGGTTGTAATTAAAATCTACTCACACACCTTTTAAAAGGTGTTAACATCCGCTTTAAAAATTGCAAATTTTGCTTAATTTTTGTTAAATGTGTCGCCTAATAATTTTAAAAAAATCATTTCGGAAAGTTAACTGCCTAAGCATCATCATTTTGTGAATTAAATTTAAAAGCAATAGCAGTCATTCTACATAAGTTAATTTGTTATCATGTCTTCGAGTTGCAAGTAATACAGGTGATGGTTGGAGGGATTGATAAAAAGAAAATCTGGCAGACAGATAATAATTACCTTTCATGGCTCTTTTGTGCTGTCGGAACTTGCCGAGAGATGAGTTGTATGGTATTGTCTACGGACACCTCTAAATTGCGGATAATTGATTCATTTATGTGTGATATAATATAACCATTTATCAGTGGAAAGGCATTTCGGCTTCGAAAAAGCTACTATCACGACAACTGTTTAAAGAATAGACATCCCAAATGTTCATATTAATGATCTGCTTTGTTGAAAGTAAAAGGGAAGATATTTCTGAATATAATTAACAGATATTTGTATTTAGACGATGTTTCTTTTAAGAACCCTGTTGTCGGTCAACGCGGTAGTGTTGTGGTGAAGGTGTCCGCCTTGCAACCG
The DNA here is from genome assembly GCA_034693945.1 of Dendrobaena attemsi. Lineage (NCBI taxonomy): Eukaryota > Metazoa > Annelida > Clitellata > Crassiclitellata > Lumbricidae > Dendrobaena > Dendrobaena attemsi. Next base: position 12,225 of record JAQFXW010003080.1, read on the forward strand.
AAGGGTTGCAGGTTCGAATCCCACCCGCCGCGTAAGGACCTTGAGCAAGTCCTTCACTCACAA
>JAQFXW010003081.1:0-12286 GCA_034693945.1 Dendrobaena attemsi
GCACTTAGGCGACTAGTTAAATCGAACCTTCTGTGAAGCTGACCTGCGCGTCGTTTTATGCAGGCCGTATTTCGTATAACGTGTACTTGTTGGTCATCAAAGAATAAATATTATTATTATTAATAATATTATTAAATACTTTCATTTTAGTCTGTAGTCTTGGTATTTTATTTAACGAAATCGTCTGTTTGGATGTCTACACTTTACTTAGAAAATCGAAGCTGTCGTTTTCCACTGATCTTAGTTGTGTCTGGAATTTGTTGCATGCAATAAACACTCATCACATACGATTGACTGAAGAGTCGTTGGCCCCGATGCTGTGCTGCAGCATTTTGAACGACTGCGATGGTATATGTCCTCCCACGTAGCGTATGTCAACGGGCGCTTCATCCGCACTCTGTTCTCGCTGCTGCTGCTGCTGCTGCTGCTGGTAGTGATGCTGCTGATGTTGCTGCTGCTGAGGAGGTCGTCTCTGCTGACGACGACCTCCTGGCTGCTGAGATCCTAAACATATGCAACGACACACGTCGTCGTCATCATCACTCATCAATACATCAATAAAGACCGAATCAGGTGGTCCGGAATATATTTAGATATCTTGTACGAATCCAGTAAAAGCCACAAATGCTGGCTTTCTTAAGACGCCATTACACATCGTACTGTAATAATGATCATGGACAAACATCAGATAAGCATCATCTAGAGCTAGGCCTACCTTGGAATACTAAGCAACCAGACCAATTCAAATCCTATTTGTGTGTGTCTATGACGCAAGATTATAAGCTAATGTTAGTTTTAGAATAGAGTTTAAGGCTTTTTTACATAAAAAGAAATCAAATCACAAGATAAACCCAATAGGAGTACAGACCGATATTATCTTCAATACGTTAAAACTATCAAAACTACAGAGATCTAGATTAGTTGCATCATAAGTAAAGACGTTTTCAGTTGTCTCTTCTCCATTTCCATCTCTAGCTGGACAATTTACGCGAACCGTATATGCACGATTCCTCCGCTCGTTGTACAAATAGGAGGACCTAAGTAGAGGAGGGATTCTGCATGATCGGCTGGAGACAGGAGTAATTATTATTGTAACTATAGGACACACGTGAGTACCTGGCGGAGGTGAGGCTGATCCGGCGTCTCCTCCTCCTGTCATCGATTGCAGCATTCGGAAGGACTTGGATGGGATGTTCCTTCCCGTATAGCGGATCGAAGTCTGTTCATACTCTCCAGCGTCCTGTAGGTCATCTAGATCCCAACCATAGATATGCAGAAGAGAAAACAAGCAACACGTGCATAGTCAATTGAACTGTATACATCCATCATCGCTCATGATCGCTGATATAATATACCGTCAGGCAATAGTCATGTGACATCTCTACAGAACTATCATGATTACTATTGCAGTTAATATTTCTTCGTTCCTTATAAATATATCTGGTAATATAATTATGTTCGTTGCAAAGTAGTAAAATGCAATGCATTGCGGAATGCATTGCGTCGTCAAAGTACTCTCTATACCTCCAAGGTTTAGGTTCTGTCTGATGGATGTTCTGTCGATCTCTGATCCTCCTGCCTGCGGTGTTCCAGGTGCTGATGATGTGAGATGGGCTCCGGGTCCTGCTCCTCCTCCTCCTCTGCCTCCTGCTGCTCCTGTGTTTATCTGAAGACGTTGAAAGGTCTTCGATGGAACATCCGCTGATCTGTGCAGACCACTGAACCTCACCTCATCATCTGACGACGGTTCCCCTCGAACGGACTGAATCTGTCTGTGCGCTAAAGTCCATCAAAGAAGATAGGACTACATACACATGCAATACATGCAAGCCTATAGTCCTAGTCATCCTCCCATAAACCATGCACACATTTGCAACGATTGAAACCATCGAGTCCATTAAATAAGCATATACGTGCTATTTACCACAGATCAGTTTTCTGCAAAACTAACCAATGGATGATCATAGAGGGTATACGTCTATTTAAATCTTATCAAGTACTAAGCTTACTGTACACCGTGAGGCATAAAAAGGGAGCCCCTGGAAAAATCGTTATAACTCATACAATAATTGATCAAAACAAATGCAATCTGCGCAAAAACATCTATCGTTAAAATTAACAATTTAACGCACACGTCCGACGTTTAACAAATCCCTGATGGTATCAGTCGCTATTTCTTCTCTGGGGCGCACGTCAATCCACTTTGTTGAACCGGGGTAAAAATTAACGGCAAATACTACAGAGACGTTTTACTCATGGAAGACCTTCTACCTGAAATTCGAGAATTCTCTGATTTTTACATTTCCAGCAAGATGGTGCTCCAGCGCACAGAGCTCGAGAAACGGTTTCACTTCTGACAAATGAAACTCCTTCATAATTTTCTTACTATGGTCCCAAAAACAGCCCAGATCTGAATCCCGTAGATTATAAGATATGGGTATGCATGCAGGAAATGGTGTACAAAAGAAAAGTCCGTTATGTTGAGGATCTTCGTAAGCGAATCATGCAAGCTTGGAACGATCTTGACTAAATAATTATTGACTCGGCGGTGTGTGAATGGCGCAAGCGACCTCGCGCATGCGTAGAAGATAAAGGCCGACAGTTTGAATACAAAATGTAATTTTTATAACATGGCCTGCTATTTAGCTATAACTTTCATGAATTTCATTGACATTGTTTAAATATTGTTAAAATAATAGCGATTTTTCTAGGGTCTCCTTTTTTACGCCTCACGGTGTATAGTCTAGTCCAGAGGTTCTTAGCCTTTTTCGACTCGCGACACACCTAAACTTGTCACCAAATTTGGCGACACACCATGCAATCGTAGTCCTACGAATACCGTTAACATTTCACGGGATCCTGGACGCATCACATCACAAAATTGTAGACAGAAGACAGACTCAACACCCATCTATTCTTGAATTCTATTACAAGCTTGCAGGGACATTAAGTCTATTCAGAAATAGCCTACCGGTAAAAATTCAGAAGTTCTTATAGAACCCATAAGCTATAAGGGTTATGACCGACACAACACTATAAGTGCGTTTTCTATTAGAAGTAGACCTAGGCGTAACGCGATTTCGTTTGAGAAACTTGACGACATAATTTTTTTGACCTTTTTTAGTGGAGTAGCACTATAGGTCTATGTGACACATGATATTTTAGCATAGCTTGGACAGGCCGGCATTTTATTTTTGGGCCCATTCACAATTGAGGGGCGTCCATCGTCCATACAAGCCGGACATTTAATTTTTCGGCATCCAGTTTCAAAATTTTAGAGTCCCATGCTGCAGACGCCCGGACGCACACTAACGAAATTGCAGTCCCAAAATACGACAATGACTAGCACTAATCCTTGCTTGATTCAATATTACAATCATTGTCGAACCAGATTTCGATTAATAGACTATAGATTGAATGCTACTAATTCTCAAACTGCTAAAATAGGCTTAAGTTAATAAATGGAAAACATGCAGGAACGACGGAAAATTTGCCACACATCAATTCTTCGTGACACACCAGCGACACACCATCCTTACGTGACACACAGCCTAGTGTGTCGCGACACACCTGTTAAGAACGTCTGGTCTAGTCTACCTGTTGGTGGTGTACTGTCTCCCTTTTGTGGTCCGCCCGTCATCGACTGAAGAAGGCGGAACGATTTCGATGGGATGTTTCTGCCAGTGTAGCGAATCGACTTTTCGTCATACTGACCAGAGTCCGAGTCATCTGACACATTAATTATATCGTTTATCAGAGGCCTAATAGTCGTCCATACGTACAGAGTTGTAGACGGTATCACTCGATAAAGTCGCACATATAAGGGTGCAGCACAAAAGGGCGTGCACATAATGGCGCTGTTAATGAAAGCGCAAGATCAATGAGAGCGTGTTGCAATAAGGGCGTGCAATGCACTATGAGCGCGTGCAAAAGGTGGAAAAATCCAAGAACAATCATCATCATCATCATCATCGTTCTTTATCGAGGTAAATTTTTGTAGCCGAGCCTATGTTGACATTTTTGAGTAGCATGCACTGCAGTGATGGTGTTGCCTTGAACATCTTGCTTTTTATGCAGACTCTACAAAATTCCTGTAGCTAACACTCTTCTGACATGATCTTTAGGCTTACCTATCTGTCACAGTATATCTTCGTATCTTCTGATCACAAAAGTAGAGGACTGTTAGGCTCCTACATGGTAGCATATCCCCATTTCACAAACGCATAAGCACACTTTACTGTTTGCTTATCTAGAGGTTTAAGCAGCATAACACTTTCTACTTATAATATGAAAGCACCTGCAGAGATCAAACTGAAGGCATTTAGACGAAGAATCACAAAAGCTTTCTAATAGACAAGAAGTCGTGAAATTATAGTTTAAATTTTTTCAATTACCGGCATCTGAGTAAATGGTATTCTATATGAGTAAACGGGACATGCAAGAATGATACATAATTAAACAAATTTTTTATTTAAAGCAAGCAGCAAATGTATGAGTCCATCATAATAATTATAAAACATTAGGAGTGAAGACAACGCAGCTGCCACTGAATGAGACAGAAGTGGAGCTAATTTTTGTATCTTTGGATTTTTACCAACCTCCTGTAACATTACGACGTATTGATGACGTATCGATCTCCGATCCTCCGCTGTTTTCTCTGACTGACGGCTGCGCTGTGCACAAAAACAGTTATAGGCCGACTGTTATTATAGTCTTCAAACGTACGGCTATATTTTACAGGTCACGTAATAGTAAACAGCGGCGGATCTAGAAATTTAGTAAGGGGGGCCCAAAAATTTCGCAATTCATCTTCCAAAAATCTAATGTTATTTTGTCCTCAATCACACATTTTCTTATTTCCTTTATAAAAAATACGTTACGGTTAAATTGGGGTAGGCCTAAGCATTGAAGTTAGGGTTTGGTTAAGAAGCTAAAAGAGGACGTGAGCGCGAAAACATTTTTGACCTTTTTTAATGCAATAGCATGTGACACACGGTATTTGGACGCTGCGGAAATTTGTTTTGGAGTCCATTCACAAATTATGGGCGACTTGTGAATGCGTACAATTAACAACCAGCGACTATCGGTCTTTGCTCTAAACAAATGTCGCATACACTATTTATGTAGCGCAATAGTAAACTAGAAAATGTCTGCAGTCTAACAAACAATTTGATATAAAATAGAAAATAGGCGACCGTACTTGTTTAAGTTGCTTTATTCTGTTGGATTTCATTTTAATTTATTACTGATTTTAAATGGGTTACCATTGAAATGAGGGTTAGGGTTACGGAATGAATTAGAGTTAGGGTTATGTCTAAAAGGGGCCCGGGCCCCCTCTAGATCCGCCACTGATAGTAAACTCGACACTTCTAAAGCGCTCTGTAAAGCTAAGTGCAGCTAATTCACAAGCGCTTAATACGTAATACAATAGGCCTACACGTAATGCAATTAAGGCTTGAACAATTTTTGTCAGTAATCAATCAACCTGCGCTGAATTTGTGATCATTTAGCAAAGAAATTGTAATGATAAAGGAGCAATCTAAGAATAGGTAGCCTATTGGAGCAATAACTTCATGATGATTATTATTCTCTCGAAGATTTTAAATTTCGAAGATCACACAAGTAGGACCCTTTCTCATTTGGATTACGTTGATCTGTTTATAAAAATGAATCCAAGTCATCAGTCAATCAATCGATTAAATTAGTTAATTAATTAATCAGTCTATCAAGCCAATCGTCTGCGCAAAACAACCAATCAGTCACACCCGAAATTCAATTAACAAATTAATGACAATCTAGATTAATGAATCAATAACCCTTTGAAAGTGTAAAAGTACCCGCGACGGCCACGAGAATAAATGGCCAAGTGCAACGAGTCTCTAATCTATTGTCTTGCTGAAGAACTTTCGTCGTGTTCTTTTCTCACAAGGATTATCGTTCCCAGAAACTGCCACGCTAGGCATCAACCCTTATATTCTCAACCACACAACACAATTATTGACGACTGCATGCTGTCTTCTTTCTTCTTCCCTTCTTCCGTCAGGCATACGCCGACAATGAGGCCTCAACATGAGTTTCATTTTGAGGTTTCTTGGTCTTTTGCCGGGTAGTGACCAGTTCTCTGGCAGCATGGTAAGAAGCTGGTGGGCCTATTTATCGAGACCTCTTTCACCCTTAGGTGTATTCTTCCAACATCTGAGTCATACGTTAGCCAACACTTCCAGGGTTCCTGCTGAGCTTGTGCATCTCGCGTAATGCCATTGGCGGTTCTTCGCCCAAGGTCTTCTCCACTGATGGCCTATAGTCTCACCAGGCAATTCCCTACTTTTCTGTTCACCCTCCAACCGCTATGAGGTGCAGGTAGGACTTCGGGAGAAGACAATTACTATATGCCATATAAAAGCTTTTGATAACAGAAACTTAAGTACAACTCGTTTCAAATGTTTAGGCTTATACCTAAGCCGAACGAATGACGATACTGTCCAGCAAGTAAGTTGGTTGATCTTTACTCATTTAATTAGTTTGAGGCTTTTAAACGTAACTTCAACAAGCATCGCTTATAAAGGCCTACACAATGTACACATGCATCATAAATTGTGTACTTTAAGTTTTACCTTCTGCAAATTTGACGACTGGTTTCGCCCTCGGTTGATCAATGCCATGTATCATCTTATAGACGGGTGATTGAGTGACATCAGGTTTATCTTTCTTCGACGAAAGACTGAAACATTGATTGAATAATAGCAACCAGCTGAGAAGGTCAATTATATAAATATAATATATCTTCTATATAAATAAAGACGAATTTCTGTGTGTGTGTGTTTCTGTCTGTCCGGCGATTTCCATAGTTTTACACCTATTCACTCCAAACCTTCGCCATTCGCTCGGGGAACACCTCGGACACCCAGTAAAGGAGTTGGCTAGTATTTTCCATTATAACTATTTTCATTTTAACTCGAACTGAAGCTCCGAACGCAATATTGTTTCTATCGGAAGCAAACGAAAGAAGTCAGTTGCATTGGATAAGGTAAGTTGTTCGCGGAAGCGAAGTCAATTGCACGGGATATAGGGTAAGTTTCGATCCAAACACCTGTCCCTCCTGGGCAACGTCGGTTTCCCCAGCCAGTAATGTGTGTATATATATAACTCCTAAAGATGATTCGATGGCAATTGTCAACTGGTCTGCAAGTTTCAATCGGCATCGTCATTGGCCTACCACGTGTCCTATGGAATTGCCAGTGTCTAGTAAAGAAGTATCTTTCACAGACCCATTTCAAAGTTAGGCGTCCTATATTTATCAGAGCTTATAGAGCGTAGTGGAGATGACATGATGGAGAGGCTATCATGGCGCAGAGGCTATCGTCAGAGACTGATGTCTTGCCGACAACATATGTATGTATGGCTACAGTCTTTAAACCCAATCGGTAAATAAAACTATTCGTCCAGTTAAACTTAACATTTCTATACGATATACGTCATATGTGTTCTGTTACTTCTGTATTTCCGTACTTGTCGACAGCAAGCATTGGCCTATATGAGTTGCCGTTGGTGTTTTCTTCTTCAGAGGAAAGCAAAGCAAGTTATGATCAGCAAACATTGATCATTGTTGTCTCATAGAATATACTTGTGATGTTGGGCGCTTCTCACCCGACGACGTCCGACACAAGTCCTCCTGTCTGACCCTTCAGCGCTTCGACGACATTGTCACTGGAGTAGAGACCAAGCGGAGAGTTGAACTGCAGGTTGGCTACGACTGCATCTCCTCCTGAGGAGGTATCTGGATTCTGAAGAACAGGAGGAGTGGACGGCGTCCTCTGCTGCCCCACGGTGCTTCGTACTCTCGGAGGATCGTCGAACTGAGGCATATTCAACATGTGCTGGTATCTGGGTAACGAACAGATCGGAGCTCTGCAAACAGATCAACCAATATAAGTTGAACCAATTGGCCATCGAAAGGTTCTCCTCACGTCATTGAAATCGAAACAGATCAAAGTTACTTCGTAGCGTTACAAAGCTACTTCTCATATAGAATCGCTTCAATAACTCATTCTAAATGATCTCGTAAGACTGGCATCACGTCGATTGTCGACTTTGGATTGCAGCTAAATTCCTTCTCTGTCGATAAAGGTTTCAATTCCAACTCCAAGATTAAATTTTGTCAAGGTCAACAAACGCAAAAGATGTTTGTTAAAGGAAAGACTCTTGCTAGATGAACGTATACAAAGCTAGAAACGATGTGGTTAGATACCGGATGTCTCTCTAGGCTAAACAAGGCTTCCACTCCCTAAGGAACAGCTGCAAAATAGGTCGGCGCTTAAGAGGCTGCCAAGACCCGCGTTGAAGTAGATCATGAAACCTGTACTGTCTTGCTTCAATGCTCGATGTTGTCTACTGTGTGTGCCAGTGATCCCTTTAATGAATATAAATAATAATAATATATTATATGCTTATTATTATTTCCTTGCCTGTCTGACCTTTTGCTAAGACTCTTTACACTGCATACAATCTGTATGCAGTGATGATACAGTGCATAATGATAGCGGTCAAATTTTACCTTATTAATTTGGTAAAGTCTCCAGGCGTTTAATAAAATTGTGCACAAAGTAAAAATAAAAGATAAGAAAAGTAATGACGCACATACAAATTCAGTGGCGGTGAAGTCACACAGGACTCATCTCGCCTCCGGTCGCCCAAAATGAACCCACAGCAGAGACATAACTTTGCTGCAGTAAAGACTATGAAGTCGACGACTTTCTCTATAATAATTTCCTTCATTAGTTGTCGAATCAGAGTATTACTTTAGGCGTTTTCTCTTAACGCTGCTGTAGTTATGACTTATTCTCGATGTCATCTGTTCTATATAGTATATGCCTGTGTTCTTACTTTTTTCGAACCCGATCTCTCTGTTCTTTGATGTCGTTGATATCGGCGATATAAGAGAACGGCTTCTTGTCTCCCTCTCCCTTAGCCGCCATGTTTAAGACGGCATCAGGAATGCGTGGCTGCGGTGACTTCGTCGCAGCAGCAGCAGCAGCAGACTCAGTGGAGTAGGGAGATGCGTCGAAGTCATCATAGCCAGCGTATGAGGGGGTCGGCTGCTGCTGCTGACCGTTGGTGACGGGAGAAGAGAAGTCGTGACCGAAACCGGAGTCGTTGCTATAGGTTGATGGCTCTCCGAACGGATAAGATGAATTGCTGTAGTCAATAGACGACGATGTATCCACGTAACTACTCGGCTGGACAACAAAACAATCCATTTGCCAGTCTTAATTCATCAGAACAGCTGTCGTTTCTTTGAGGGACTAGGCCTATGGAACTGCACGTCCGATAAAGGACAAGTAAGTCATTAACGAAAATAGGCCCTAACTGTAGACGTGAAGACGTATGAGTAACTCTCAAATGCAATGACTTTAGATAAACTAAACACATTACATGGACTGTAGAAAGAACTGTACAATTTACAGTAGGCCCTATTTACTTCTGTATGGCAGAGATACGAAGATTATGAGAATAAATCGTAGCACTACAAATATGGTTTAAATCTTTTAATACACTGCATCTGTTTGAACAGAGGAAAATTGCGGAAGAGAATTAGAATTTTAAATCTAAATACATGTCCTAAAAGATTACCACAAGTTAATGTTTCTGTCATTAGCCTCACATCTAAGTCAAGTAAACATCAACAAATCAAGGCAAAGAAAAGCCAGCAAATGCAATCAAACCAATTAACACACAAATAATTAGGGTTATGTGGGTTTAAAGATACGGTATCAAAATAGTCTAGCAAGCACTCTACAGAAACGAATAAGTTATTGAATCTAAATAAGCTTATCGGGTTGAATATGGTATAGCAACAATCAGAGATATAACATCACAATCATTCAATAATTGTAGCTGAAGTGCACATGCTCTGAACTAATTAATTTAACTGACAAAGACTCCACATCATACACGGTACTGATTTGAAGGCCGCATTGTATTGGTTTTGTTAAAAAGGAGCATCCTATAAGTATCGCTGATTGGTACCCATAACGGTTCTTTACACAATGTTACATCTTCATAAAAACATCTTTATAGAAAGAAACATGACATTTAGGCTTATCGTAAAACGCGAATCTGTTGCATTATGGTCTATAACTTCAATCTAAAGTACCACTGAACGAAAGCTCTTGTTCTCATCATAAACAGCGCCCACAAAACTGCGATCATTTTCAGGATTTGGAAATAGAATAGAAAATAAGACAAACACACGGAACGGATAATTTTCGAAGGTCACTTTATTAAAAACCTAAGTAAATGAGCTAAATCTGAGTTTATCACTACAAAGACGAACGAACGATAGGATAATTTATAACAGTTCTGAAATGTAGAAGGACATGCAGCTTTTCAAGATTTGTGAAATGCAACGAAGATAGTTCAGCAACTGAAAATGATATGATTACTTTATCAAGTAGATAGGCCTATAAGTTAAATAAGCAAAAACTTAGTTCGTTACTAAGAAAAGAACGATAGGCTAACCTATAACAGTCTTAAATGTTGACAGAAATAGCTAGACTCAGAGATTCAAGTTTCGTGACTAAGAGGGATTAGACAAATCTAATTAACATATTTTTACTTTAACATCACGATTTAAAAAGGAAATGATGGACATCAATAATGAAGTAAATCTATCGAAAATCGACGATCAAGTCACTAAACTAATCGGCGCCTTTTTTGTGTCGACGAGGTATTTAGTGACGTTCTTTTGTGTTGTTAATGGCCGCGCTGTTACGAAGGTCGCCCTTTTGTGTGCGCTATTTTCACTCTATACCGATCTCGCTAATAACTGTATTGAGATGTTGGAAGACTTTAACAATATCAGAATCAGAAACAATAATCAGAATTAGAAACAACTGATCATAAAGAACTCATGAAATGAAACGTCAATGAGTTGCTGTGACTCTAAACAGCAAAAGCCGAAGCAGAATGCGAGTTGTGTTAGTTATAACAGGCTTTGACGAAACATTTCATTAGACACATGCAATGGCAGAAGGCATGCAGAAGTTTGCCACAGATTGAATTCGCAAATGAGTGTGCCTTCTATACAACTGTCTTACGACTACGCTTGTTTTAGATTGGAAGCTATTGCTACAGCGCTGCTGACTACCGAACTGGTTGATTAGACTCCATTAAGAAATGCTGCGTAGGACTAGGCTATACTATGCGCCATGCGTTAGAGAGCAGCAGCAGAGAGCAGTTGTTGTCAATGTCTCTCACCATAGACGACGACAGCTGACTCTCAGCTGCAGGACAGCAGCGCATCTCAACACTAAGTCTCTATAGAATTCATCCGTGCACCACACACCATGTGTCACAACCTATATTCATGTACTACCTGTGACCGACTGTTTTGCTGTTTCCATGGCTGCGTCATCACTGCAGCAGAAGGAGACGAAAGCGATGGCAGCAGAGGTGGCGCTGGTGGCGGTGGTGGATTATAGCCCAACACTTCAGCCTCATGACCAGCTGCGGTGGCTGATGTATCTACCACTACGACAGGAGGCGTACTCAACCCCTGTTGCATGCCTGCATAATTACGACCAGCACTTAAAGGAGCCTCATAACTTGGGTTGGAGCTCTGGTAAGTGGCACCTGGTGATTGGATGCCAGATGCCTGGCGCAGGTGCACCGGCTGCTGCTGCTGCTGAGGATGCCAGCTGCTGCTGTTGTTAGAGTCTGGCGACAGAGGATGCAGGATGCGAGGCGCATGTCTTGGAGAATGATCTCCCTGGAGGGATGATTCAGAAACCTGTGGCCAAGAACCCCCTGTATTGCTTTCGGAAAAGCCATGCAAAGCGACGGCAGGTGATGGTGGCGACAGGCTGTAATTTCCCACCTGTGCTGCAGGACTCGTTAGACCGGCGCTGCTGCTCAATCCGCCTCTGAAACAAAGAAATCACAAGAACATGTTGCGCTGACTTGTGCGGAAACTTGTGCCGATGATTATGCTAGCGATGACTTCTGTCTTATTCCATTTACATCCATTTAAAACTAACGTTGTAATAAGCTGATAAATGTCGAATGCTCAGAACACATTGCTTTACATGTAATAGTAACCATGTTTTCATATGTTGACTGCAGTCAGTGCCAGCCACAATCACTAAGCAGATATATTGCCACATCACTACCCACAGTATCTGTATATTTTGAGAATCAGACAATCTATGTGGCTCTGTGAAGCACTGCCTTCGATGATATCTTTTATCAAATCAAATCTGGAATCTTCTGTACCATGTCAGGAACCTAC
>JAQFXW010003082.1:0-12285 GCA_034693945.1 Dendrobaena attemsi
AACAAATATTTTTACAATTTAGCATTAATGAATGTGCGATTAATCTGCGATTAATCGCCATTAATTTGTTTAATCATGCGATTAATCGCGATTAAAATAATTAATCGAAATGCAGCCCTACTCAAAACATGTGATGCAAGAACTAACGACTTTTACTTAATTAATCACGTCTCGCCTAATTGTTATCAAGCGTGATATTGCTTCACAACTTGTGTTTAATATGTCCACCACAAGTTGCCACACATGTTCTTAGTCTCCTAGATCAAGTTTGATGGTCTTGTTGGTGTGTTCCTGAGGTAGGTTTATCCTATCCAGAACTTCCCACAACGATATCAAGACCTTAAAGAGACTCCGAACATGTGAGGCAAAAACCTTAAGGAAACTCAGAACATGTGCGGATACTGGAATTGAACTCAAGTTGAGATGTGCTATAAAAGTTTGTTCATTTCAGAGGTGACATAGTAAAATCGGTTTCTGTAACTGTTGTTTATACTCAGATGCTTTTGAATCATCAATATACAGGAGGTGGACTCGCTAATAGTGGTGTAACTTAGAAATGTTCTGATAAAATTTGGCATCTATAATTATGAACTACCTTTGGAGCTATAGAATTTCAATAAAAATTTCAACTTGTGGAGAACATAATTAGTAAAAAAAAACCGTGGGGACAGTTCTTGGCTCCCCTGTATACAGCATGGGACAGTTGTATGAAACAGGACTTATGTAGGTCCTGTATTTTTTGTAGGCCTATGTTTGCATAAGAGTGCGTAGGGCCTACAAACATCGGTGTAGGACCGTGGGTGCTTAGTACACGGTTAATATATTTTCACATCAACTCTTTGTTTTAATCCCCGGCATTGCTGATAGCAGCTGGATATTTTTTATAGCGCCTAAGTCTTAATCGTTGGAATTACGACGAGTCCAGCGCAGAATTGGAGTCGTGCATCAAACGTTAAGCCTTGCTCGGGCTTAATATGACACTGAAATAGTCGTCTCTCTCGTTTCAACCACAGTAGGCTGTAGGCTTATTAAACTCTTTATGCTTGGAGGTGTAAAAGCTGACAATCGCATTGAGTCGAGCAAGGATTTCGAATTAATATCATTTTACTGCTCGACTTCGGTTCAGTTTCAGTGTTTTGTTATTGATATGACGAGGCACATTAGCAGCTGCTGATGTGAGATAGTTTTCTGTATTAACTGCAGCCTTCAAAACAGAGATGGCGGTCTGCAGCCTGTAATATGCCTTGCATGTCACAAGAGTCAACGCGTCAGAATGCTGCTACATATTACGGCCTATAATGCTTATTTGGTGGTTTCGAGGCTTCAGTCGCTAGATAAATTTTAATGGGCATGAGTGTTTTGAGGGCTTCGGTTAATACGTGAAATCGTGAAATGTTGCCTATTTTATAACTGCTACTTGTAGAAGTTGACCCTGTTTGACACACAGCAGCAGAATGATCAGATGCCATTGAGGTGTTGCTGAAAAGCGGAATCATTAATATCGGAACGTTTTGTCTGACTTCTCTGTTTGTTCTAACAGCTTTCCGTTAATAGCACAGATGCTGTATGCAGTACGTTAGTTTAAATCGATCATACAGAACATTATAGAAGAGCATTAACGCGAATGCTTTACGTGCATCGTGTGATGGAAGCTATTCACATGTATAGCCTCCGGTATTCACCTCACGCTCCATCACTGTGGCGGTGGCGGTGGCAGAGGTGGTGGGGGGGGGGCACCCTCCTTACAAAGGCCGCCTCGCCGTCCTCATTTATCGCACGGTCTGTAGGCCCTATGCCTTTGGCGCCTTGGGATGGAAGACGACGACGACAACAGATAGGATATTAGCAACTAAGCTACGTAATGTGTTCATGAAATTTAATGAGAAGCACCGTTGCATTGTGTCTTCGGACTGCGCATGCGCCTCGACAGCTGCTGCAGCAGTGGCAGCAGCTGGAGCAGCTGGCCAGTTGAATGCTGCTAGACTCCATCTCATTCATTGATGACGTCTTCACTGCTTTAGTGATCGTGTCTGCTGCTCGTCAGTCTGATTTATGTGAATGCATGTCGGTTCTTCGAATTCTCAGAAAAAAAGTGTACAACTACTTCCTCCGATGATGTGACTCCTTGCGACCATTTGAGAAGCGTCGGTCTCTAAACGATCAGTTACGAGTCATTTCTTAAGTAGCCAGAAACACGACTGTAAAATGTTTTACCTGCTTTCTGTAAAATCCCAGACAACAACTGACAACACTGCTGCCAGTAACAATTACTGTAAAATCACTTAAATCGTTCGAACTCTCCGCGAACAGTATGCAGGGTGGGCCAAAAAGTGAGACATGCACGGTATTTTCTTAATGTCTCGGTCAAAAGTAAGAATTTTTCAATAACATTTTACACACTAAAAGGCAATTCATACTTACGTATACCTGCCAAATTTCACCAAAATATCTCACACAGAACAAAAGTTATTCAACTTTTAGTGATGTCACCCACTGTTTGTGGTGCTTCAAATAACGTTTAAGAGTGTTTGTCAATTGTTCCGCCAAAAGTAATTTTATTAAAATTTAAAAAAAAATTCAGAGCCAACAAAGGTTGCAGCACTTTTAGTGAACCCACCTCTTGCACGTGCTCTAATGATTCAAAAACTGTAATGCAGATGGCGTTACAAAAAAGTGTGGATGACGTCACTAACAATTGAATAATTTTTGTTCTGTGTGAGATATTTTGGTGGAATTTGGCAGGTACTTAGTTAGATAATTTTGAAGAGCATGATAAACTGAGATTGACTTAAAATTATTTAATGTTGTTTTCACCATACAGTTTTATGTTGGTATTTATTTATTCATATATTTCTACTTGTCAAGACCTACTACTCGGGGTCCTTACGTTGTGGCTTGAGTCTGAATTGAACCCACGACCCATGGCGGACGCAAAGCGGCGACTATTCCACTACACCAGTGGTTACCAAATTGTTGCTTGCGAAGGTTCTGTAACAGCTCCTCAATACTTTTCAGGAAATGACAATTTTATGTGCAATGATATATAATTGCGCTATAAAATAGGAAATTTTCGTATTTCTTTAGCTCGAGATTCTGTGTCGCTACAGTTTAAAATTATAAATCGATACAAGCCGGCTGGTGATGACAGCGATGAAGTCACTGAAGTCAAACGAGTGCGTAAAACGAAAACTCTGCAGGAGGAAATGGCGGATTTCAGACAAAATGAAAACTCCGCTATCTCTTTGCTAAATTTATACAACAACAAAACTATTTATTTAATTTGCCGGGACAGCGTTGCAAATTTGAACTGATGAAATTTCAGTCGACATTATGACCCACGACATCCAGATTATATAGCCAAAATCTTACGTAAAGCAAAATTAAGTCTTATTGGAACTTAAGTCTAAATTAAAATAAGAGCAACAAATCTTCAGAGCGCCCGTTGAGCGTGCTTCGGAGCTACAGAGGCTTCATTTCTGATTTCAAAAATTCTTCTTTCGAACAAGAAATTTTTCACTGATCGATTATACATTAGAGTGTTTGCTTGATTCTGTAAATGTTGTAATAACATAAATGTTCTTTTTCCAGAAGGTTCTGAACGTCAATGAACATAATTTTCTGAACAGGCCTACTTGCATAAGCCTACATGTATGTCCATTGAGTCCATGCACACAATATATCCTTTACGAATGGTAGACTATGTGTCTTTGCGTAATGATAGATAGGGGAATCTGTTTATGCTGCCATTGATAGATATGGGCGTTTTGCTGAGAGTGGGTCGACAGCTAATTTAAGAAGTCGACAAGACACATCAACCTGAAACGACAAAGACAGACACAGGACAGGACAGAGACGAAATCACACATACGTGGTCTAGAGAGTAATGACAGTTCTCGAAATTTTGCATTATACTGAGCAGTCATGCATCTGGGCAGTAACGTATCGGCCATAGATTTTATGTAAAGAGAGTGGATTTCGTTATGCTGTGTGAACAGATTTGGTAATATAGGACACATATTCGGCTATAGGCCTATAGGGCATGGATGCCGTGATATAAAGCATAGACTTGGTGAAATATGACATAGGCCTAGATTTGGTTATATGATATACAGCATGGATTTGGTGATGTAAACATTATAAAGCATAAAATAGATATGGTTATATCTACATGTATAGGACACAGATTTGGTGATATTCATTCATTCATTCATTCTGGACATTTATATAGCGCCTCTTCAAGAAACTACTCAGAGGCGCTCCCAGCCCAGCCACGACCAAAATAGAAAGACTTATATACACAATACAGCATAGATTTGGTTATAATTAGTTATACTATAGGCATGGATTTTATGATATGAACTAGCTCTTTTACACGGCCTTGCCTGGGATTTAATCCTATGCACTTCTATGTAATTCATTTCAAGAATTCATAAAGCGCCCCTTCAGGAACCAGTTCAACCACGGCAATACAATAATTATTTATACTTCAGATGTCTGAGGAAGGCAGTCATGCCATTCCATTCAAACCAACTATACAGACTACTATCATTCATATCCTTGCGTAACAAAAAACTTCTCCTCCTTCTCCTCCTCCTTTTCTTTTTTTTTCTTTTTCGTTTTCTTTTTCTTTTCATCCTTCTTCTCCTTCTAATTCTCCTCCTCCTATTTTCCCCTTCTTCCCCTTGCCTTCTCCTCCTTCCTCTTCTTCTTTTCTTCTTCTTGTCTTTCTTCTTTTTTTATTCATCTTCTTCTCATTCTCCTTGAAATTCTCTTCCTCCGTTTTTTCTTCCTCTTTCTCCTCCTCCCTCCTCCTTCTCTTTCTCTACATCTTCTTCTCCTTTTTCTCCTTCTAATTCTCCTTATTTTTCTTTTTTTCTTTTTCTCTTCATCTTCTTCTCCTTCTCCTTCTAATTCTTCTCCTCCTTTTTTCTCCTTCTCATTCTCCTTCTCCTCCTCCTTCTCCCTCCTCCTCCTCTTCTTCTTTTTCTCTTCTTCTTCTTCTCCTTCTCTTTTTAATTCTCCTCCTTTTCTTCTCCTTCGCCTTCTTCTCTTCTTTTTCTTTTTCTTCTTCTTCTTTGTTTTTCTCTTCATCTTTTTCTCCTTATCCTTCTCGATCTAATTCTCCTCCTTTTTCTTTCTTCTTCTCCTTCGCTTTCTCCTCCTCCTTCTCCTCTCTCCTCCTCCTCCTCCTCTCCTTCTTCTTGTTTTCTCTTCATCTTCTTCTCCTTCTTCTTCTCCTCCATTTTTCTTCTCCTACTTCGCTTTCTCCTCCTCCTCCTTCTCCGCCTCACTCCTCCTTTTCTTCTTGTTTTCTTCTTTTTCTCTCTCTTCATCTTCTTCTCCTTCTCCTGCCAGTTCTCATTTTTCTTCTACTTCTTCGCTTTCTCCTCCTCCTTCTCCTCCTCCTTCCTCTTTCTTCTTCAATTCTTATTTCTCTTCTCCTCCTCCCTCCTCCTCTTTTTCTCCTTTTTCTTCTTCTTCTCTTCTTCTCCTAACCACTGCAGCAGAAGACGTTTGTCCTCCTCCAGTCTTTACACCACTCGAGCGTCATGCTTCAGTGTTGTTGCTGCTGCGGCGGAGGCGTTAGTTATCGTTTCCTTTTCTCCACTTTTCCTCTTCCTCGAGCGAACGACGACGACGTCTGTCGATGCCTCCAGCAAACGATCTGCTATCCACTTCGATCCGCCAACAAAATCATAATGCTCCTGCGACCGCTATATATTATACATATATAAGGCTTATGTATTACTTGCATAATGTGCAAACGTTTGTATCTATTTATATATAAGTATATATATATATATGTGCCGTATTATGCATGTGTGTCTATCTATAGATCAACCTATATGGATTCCGGCATATAGGCCCCCTATAGGCTGAGTCCTAAAGGAGGGTAAAAGGGTTATCTCGACGACTATTATACCACTGGGCGGCGATTTCCGTATTAGACCGGACATGTATTCATGGAAAAGAAGGAGAAGGGAGAGATGGAGGAGGAGCTTGAACTGGAAGTGGTGATCTCTGTGGTGTGGAATGAGCGAAGAGGGAAGTGATGAAGAGTGAAAGCAGGGAAAGGACATTGGCCGCTAAAATGCAATTACCAGACGCACCTTGGGTCCAATATCAGCAGATTATCCACGAAGAAGGATTTTCGATTCTAATGCCAAGGGTCAAGAAATCCGACAATTTCTGGCTGGTACATCCATCGCCTCCGTTGCATTTCGGCTTCTTTGAAATTCCTCTCCAAAAACTCGCTTTTCCACATTCAAGTGGTCACTGCATTCGTCGGAATCTGTCGTTTCAAATGCTCTGCAGATTATTATGATTCATCACATCTACCTTAACATATTATAAGGAAGAAAAGTATGTAACATTATATATTTATATCATACTATGTATCCATTTTCCCCTCTCAAAAACTTTCGATCCACTGGACCGATTGCTTCAAAAATTGACACGAATACTTCTTACCCGCCTATAAAAAAAAACATAGCGGGATCCGCGATCCTAGAGTTTGACCCCTTCCCCAGATATAGGCATTTGAAGTTTCGCATTGATTTAAAATAAAGCTGCATTAATAAACGGCCTGTTTAATAGGTTGACTTCATCCATGACGTAACAATTAGCCAATCGCAGGTGAAGTCAACTATGATGGAAAGGCCAGTGTTTATTTGGCGTATTATTTTTTTGGGAGTAGGCCTACATGGCAAGCGAAATGTTTTGTTTACTGTTTAATAAATACGCGCTTCGCCTAATGGAACACTGAACAATGTGAATCTGTAGCTATACCGATAAACAACAGGCCTATACCTGCTGCCATTATTCCCGGGCAACGCCGGGTTGGGTTCAGCTAGTGAATGTATATAATATATAGCTCCCATCACAATTCATTCATTCATTCATTCTGGACATTTATATAGCGCCTCTTCAAGAAACTACTCAGAGACACTATCACTCAGAGATTGTGGTCTTGAGGCAACAGAATGAGACAATTGGAGCACAGAGTACACAAAAGGAATGTGTCTAAGCTTGATAAGGAGGTTCGATAAATTATATATAGTCGTCAAAAATAGTCGTCAAATTGCTAGTGCCCCTTATGCCTCTAGATAAACCTATGTGCGGTGGCTCATGCGATATGCTAATTAAGATTTTCCAAGCGATTCCCAGCTGCTAAGCTTAACGCAAATTATTCAGTAATCAGTTATAGCAGGCGACCTTGTTATCGCTCGGATGTAAGACTTTATCTAAGTCCCCACTGATTATTATGGATCGCCATCAATCTATCGTTTATGGTGCTCCTAAACAAATAAGGAAGCTTGTTGCGAAAATGCAGTGAACAGATTTTGAAAGCGTTGTTTTTTATTTAACAATAATCTATATTTATATTTACACACACGTATATATACACATCTATATATAGACATGTATAAACATATATTGATTATGTTGTAGCAGTCTCTGGGACCTATTAACAGTAGTAATGTAGTTTCCAGAGTTTAATGACACCTAATGTCAACAAAGGCTGTTGCATCGGAAAAAACTGGTTAGCTTTTGCAGCTTACTTTTTGCGATGCGCTATAGCTAGCAGGCAGCAGTGTAAACCCAGACGTAGACGACTTACATGTAGCCTAGGCATGAGTTTTAATCATTGAGGCCGAGCAGAGAAATCAGGCAAGCTGTGAACAGTGCAAAGTATGACATCTCTTGGTCAGTATTGTAATTGTATTTGTAATTGTAATTTATAAAGCGCCTCTTAGAGTAAGCTCAACAGAGGAGCTCCCAATCCAATCATCTGGAAACATTAAAAAGACAGCCTAGTCTTCTTCTTCAGACGCCGGCGAAATGCAAAGGAGAAGAGGTCAAGGTCAAGAGGAAAACGATGCCAGGCTGAAGATCCAACATATTCTGCAATAATGCAGTGTTAACGTGTTTAGCAGTTTCTAATTTATTAGCTAGACGTTAATATAAATTATAGCTATTCTGACGAGTCTGATGATGCTTAGTGAAACTATTTATTTTATTTATTTATTTATTCATATAATATTTCCATACCGCCTCTAAAAATCTATTACTACTCAGAGGCGGTCCTATACATGTACTTCAGGCCGGAAGTGTGTCGGAATTTACACGCCGCAGCGCCTCGAGCAATTGTGAGTGAGGGACTTGCTCAAGCTATACGCATTTGGAATTATAATTCTCAAATGACTAATGTTAGACCCAAAGAATCAAGTTAGGCTCACTTTGATTGATATGATATCCAAATTTGCTGCAAGTAAACACACACCACCCATCGCAGAACAGGAAGTAAATTCAAAGATTTAGTAACAAAGGCTCTTTGTTTATAGTACTTCACGTTCTGAACTTTGGATTTGCTGAGTGTGCCTGGTCAGTGTGGCTTTGAGTTAGTTCAGTTATAGCTGTCTACTACGACATATACTTAAATGGCCTAAGTAGATTAAATCCATTCATACAAAGGCCTTCCCTCATCAGACTGACATATCTTTAAAGTTATATATTAAGGATTAAAAAGCAGAGCATGTGTGATGTAAATACAGAACCTTTTTAAAATGACAGATTCGTCTTTTAAGGTCAATTCTGGACATGGTCATTCCCCGATGTACAAATACACACGGTGATTTAGCGAGGACGGCGAATTACTGAGCAGTTGATATATTGGGAAATCGGTAAAAATTATAATGAGTAAACAACAGATTGGAGTCACTGGACTGTACATGGGGGAGAGGGAAAGGGTGGGACGGGGTCGGTCACCCAGAGATGGCACTCTAATGGACTATAAGTTATAATAATTATGCTAGAGTTGCAATGAATGAGACGAGCATCAATCGGACAGGACAGAGGAGCAGAAGTAGGAGGCAGATAAGACTGAAACGACGACCTATAGTTACTACGACGATCGTCGGCAACAGATGTCGCCTCTAATAAAAGCAGACGACAAACAACAGAAGAGCGAAGCAGCGTTTCAATGACCAATTAATATAGTGAAACAGAGCGAGACAGACAGAAACAGAGACAGACAGACAGACAGACAGAGGCAGAAACATAGATAGACAGACAGAGACATAAGCATAGATAGACAGACAGATTCCAGCAAGTCACTTCAGTCTATGTATGCACGGCAGCGACCATCGTCGACTAGCATTTTGATGCGTAGATAGGACCTAATCGCCTCTCGTGTATATCCCGTTCAGGGGGTCCTGTGCTGGTCAGATGTAATGGACGTCATCCATAGCACCGTCACGTCATCTGCCCTGCACCATTGCAATTAAATGAAGTCCCCAAAAGGAGCTGCAGGAGGGGCATGATGTCATCAGAGCGAACCACGCACAGCATAGAATGGGAAAGCGAGCAGCAAACGAGATCCAGTTGACGTCTACATAAGATAACAAATGTAGGCTGTTTTTTTTAAGTGAGAAGAACCGTTGGAAAAGTTAAAGTGAAAGAGCTAAAGTCAGGAAAGAATGACAGGAAGATATAGGAAGGCAGAGCACAGAAAAATAAAATGAAATGGAATGAAGAAAATAAGTTTTTACAACATGAATGCTATATAAATATAAATGACTATTGTTTACTCCCTTTTTTCCCGAATTGTGCATTTAAACATTTTGATTACCCTTTTGCATATTCTGTATTCTTGTTATATCTGATGTTATGTTCCCGCAGTGCGTTTGCAGGCGGTCTCATTAAAGTACATACTTACTTACTTATTTAAATAAAGATTTATTAGAAAAGATAGGAAGGACAACGAGGGTTGTCACATGGATGGCTTTATACGACATCTGAAATTTGTCACCTGCCATAATACTAATTGCTCTGATGGCCACGTTCTGCAGTGAAGAGGTCATCAATATTTCTAATGAAGATGAAGGTCATGTGATGTGGAACTAAAGACCTGACAAATACAATTATTCGTTCGCATGAGTTCTATAGAGTTTTTAAAAATAGTTAATAGGTCAGACAGACAGACGTTATTCACAATCATTCAAAGAAGTAATCGAAATGAAAATCATAAAACTAAAAAAAATTAAAAAATTAAAACTTATGATAAAACTTTTGGTTATAGGTTAAGAGTTTGCTGTGAAGTTTCAGTCAAGTCTGATAAGACTTACTTCACTGGATCTCGTATTCAGACAGCTAAGGTTGACGGTGTTTAGAATTGAAACGGGGGGGGGGAGGTAAGAGAAAAATAACCGGAGGGAGCCAACAGTATAGACAACTGACATCATACAATCATACCCGACCAAAGTGACCACCGTCCAATCATCAATCATCTATGCATATTATGCATTATGATTATGTAGATAGGCCTACATATGTATAGCATTGTCAAAGTGTGAGCACATTTTACAGCTTTCGTCTACTCTTTTGTTGCAATGCAGCTTACTGCAACAAACAATTGCTTAATTAAATCAAGAAGAACCTTTTAAATAACGAGAAGAACAGTAGAATCAACTAAGCGAAATTAACTTTTGTCTTTTTCTCTTTTTAAATTTGCTCATCTTCCTCCTTTTCCTTCTTATCCTCCGCTGCTCAATCGTCGCATCCCAAACGACATCCATGCACCTTAAAAGCAGCTCTGCCTCTTCTGATCTTTCGGAATTCCAACCTCTGACCACCGCGAACCCAGCTGCCTCTGGATTGCCCCTGGATAACCCTTCTGATTTGACGCAGCGCTCGAGAATTGACTGGTGCTATGCGCTTGCTCTCCGAGTTTAGCGCTCCAGAAATCTCGAGATTACGATTACGATTATTATTACTTAGTAAGTATAGAAAAGTCAAAGTGAGCCCAATTTTTATAGCTCGACTCTGTTCTACTCTTTGTTGCAATACCACTCGGAGCAATGGCATCTTGCGATCTACATAAACATAATAATTTTATATATCCTACCTTGTAGGGCCTACACAAGAATAAACTTAATATACATGCAATCAATGTCCATTGTATATATGTATATACATATGTAATACTCTGTATATACGTATTTATATGTATATACAATTACACATGTATACTACTAAGCCTATGAAGTAAATGTGTGTATGAGAGATGAGAGAGAAAAACTGTAGCCCATATATTTAGCAACAGAGGATTACGGGAGATAAATTCAGTGAAGCTTTTGCTATGTGAGGAAGAGAGAAGATATCTGTCCTCGTCTGCATTGGTCTGTGTAATGTAGATCGATAAAGCGTTGCTCGTTGAGTGGCAAGTCTCATTTCGCTCGGAATATATCCTAATTCTTGGCGCTTTGACCAGAGATCTATTGGTCTGTGGCGGCGGGTGAGGGAGAGAGAAGAGACGACTGGCATAACACC
The DNA here is from genome assembly GCA_034693945.1 of Dendrobaena attemsi. NCBI lineage: Eukaryota > Metazoa > Annelida > Clitellata > Crassiclitellata > Lumbricidae > Dendrobaena > Dendrobaena attemsi. The sequence goes on from JAQFXW010003082.1 coordinate 11,332, forward strand.
AGTGAATAGATTGGCAGCAGTGGAATAGGTTGCTAACAATATATATATCACAAGACATGAAGAATCAAGGCGTGTACATGTATGACAGTGCGATTTATATACATGCATAATATGCATGTATTATACATTGTATATATATATATATGTTATATATATATGGGTGTGTGTGTATCAGATTGGCGACGTATTATTGCTGTTGACTTTTCTGCAATGGGATACATCTCAGTCGCCAAATCGACTTAGGCTTAGATTGCGTAGAACGAAGGTCGCCGTGTGTACAGGATATCATGTATATACACTTGCATATAGTATAAAAATAGTCTTTATCTGTAGGAATCGGATACAGCTCCTCTCGTAACTAAGCTAATGCTAGCAAACAAAGTTTGCCCATACATATATATACAGCATATATATAGACCTATTGTATGTATACTATATATAGCCCATATATATAATTATGTCGCCGCGTGTGTTCTATACAGGCGTCTGTATACAGGCCTATAATAATAAGTTTGTTTATGGCAACACACAGACGATGTGATACGAGGCATAGAAGCAGGACTCTGTGTATGTAACTATGTATACATTGTACATGTATATAGTTAACTCTCTCTCTGTTTCAGTTTGTCTGTCTTTTTCTCCTAGACTTAATGCTGCATCAGCGAATCTTCATCTATAGATGCTCGGAGCTCCTCCTCTTCCTCTTCCTATCTCCGTATTCTTACTCCTGCTCTTCTTAGTTCTCTTCTTCTTCTTCTTCTTTTTCCTCCTCCTTCTCCTCCTCCTCCTCACCTCTTCTTATTTTTAGGCCATATCTTTCCAGATCTTCATAGTGCGCTTTACAAATTCTTGAAATGAATGATTTGAGCGAATGAATGAACGAGTGAACATGTAATGTCTCTTCCGATTTACTGTACATTGTCTTGGTAACTGATGTAATGTTCTGGATTTAAA
>JAQFXW010003083.1:0-12285 GCA_034693945.1 Dendrobaena attemsi
GACCACGTGATTCAAGAGCGCAAGCCATTTCCGTATCTGATAATGGCGGCCGTAATGAGTCGTGTGGATAGTTTAGGATGAGATTAGGCACTGTGAGGGTTGGTTAGGGTCAGGTTACCCGTCTAGAGGGTCGGTTGGGGTCAGTGTTAGGGTTAGTGTCGTCAGTAGCAATTTCTACTGAATCCTCCATTCTATTAGCGGCCTGTTAGTATTTGAGATTTGAAGGCCGCCAGGCGGTCCGCTAGTCGCAGCCATTTACATAATATCATTTTACCAAGACCTGTCGTAGTTGAGACTTTTCTGCTTATTATCTGTGTCTGCTTATTATCTGTGCTTATTATCTGTATAAAATTGAATTCTGGTATCAGTCAACCACATCTTTACCAAATCTATAGCAAGTTCATATTACATTGATTAGTGCGCCCCGATTAGGGTAATGAGTGTTCCTTTGGGATATTTGCTTTTGCAAATGCTCAGATAATAATTATCACATGCTTGAAAATAAATTAACACTTTGAATGTAAATCGATTTTTCGATAGCGATGGTATATGGCCTCGACCCTCTTCATTAGGCCTATATGTGCAATGAATGTTATTGTTGTCATGTTGTCATATTATATCCGTTTGTTTGAAAAGACAATTCAGGGTGGAACACCGCACCCCGGTACAGATCAGCATAATACAGACATCTAATTAGTATTATTGTTGCGATGACTACAATTAAAGAATATTTGATTTGACTCGATATTATTTATTTATTTATTCACACATTTCTATACCGCCCCTTCAAGTCTCCTACTACTGAGAAGCTATCCCGACTACAGCACGGAGGTGTGTCAGAGTTTACACGCCGAAGCGCCACGAGCAATTGTGAGTGAAGGACTTGATCAAGGTCCTTACGTATAATTGTAATGATGCATAATGCACACTGTGTTCATTTACGTCCTATTGAGGCATGAAAAGGACTAGGAAAGAAAGAGCAAAAGCTAATTGAATATCTAATCAGGAGTTTGTGAGGACCATACAGTCTACGTAATTCCCCCCAGCTGATCCGCCTGTAGACTCTAACTTCTGTAGCGCCAAGGACCAATCTCAAGCGATCCTTGATGTCAGTGTAGCTTTTGACATAGACTTTAAAAGTACACGATTTCCAACGTTTTTCAATTAATGCTGGGTTGTCAGGTACACAGCGACAATTGTCTCACTTCCTTCCTGTCTAGTAGGTCCGCCTAAGCCAATACAGGAAACTATCCGGCCGCAGGGAAGCTTTATGGTCTAGCACTGCCTTTCACTACTACGTGTACAGATAGACGTGATTTGTGGATAACTGGTCTACATTATCGTTGATTAACACAGATATATAGCCGACTTTTTTCCTAGCATGTCAGCGTACGTGTACAGTCATTTTTTTTGGTTTCCATCGCAACCAAAGACCTTTTCAGTAACTATCGTCAATTATGTTCCTATTCGTTTCATGAAAGACACGCATTACGAGCTGAGCTAACAGTTCAAATTGTGTGTTCATAGAAACCTGAACTTAATTAAAATGCTGCTGATGATACGATTAATGATGTTGTTGTTGTTATAATAGCAAAAATAATATTGATAATAATAATGTAAACTCTAAATTCCTAGGAAATTAAGTACCTCACGGCATAAAAATTATAATAATAATTTCTTATTATCATTACATTTCTGGCTTTTTAGTACTCAAAGAAATAATCACGATTGAACAATTGCTGTTTTGGCTACTATTATCACTACTATTTTTAACCCGGGGTATATGCTACCTCATGTGTCAAATATTAAGATACTATGTTTATTCTGGAGTGGTCCTCTGCGTCGAGCTATGGGAGAACGAAGGTGCTGTAAAGGCAACTGGGATGAAGTGCTGATGAATCCCGATGGACAGTGGCTGAAACAAGTAGCTGGCTTCCCGAGGATTCTCTAATATTTTTGGCTTAAGAGATGTCCCTCATACAACTGTTGTTTTATTATTACTTTTTACCCGGTATATCAATGATCCCTCGGGATTTCAACAAATTGCTTTAAGAGGAAGAACGTTGTCTGAAAGCCAGAGGATCAGGCCTCGTCTTCGGGTTTTGAAGAATAGGTACCCTTGAATGCCATCAGGTTGTGTACTAGTTAATTGGACACAAATGGAAAGACGTTGAAATAAGAAGGTGGTCTCGAGTCAGTCGCCACTGACGCCTGACATGCGACGGTCTACTTCACCTAAGCAACGCAACAATAAGAGGAGTTTAAAACCAGGTGTGCACACGTAAACAGAGTGGCTCTGTGCGTGCACGTATGTGCCAGCCTCTGAGCTTACGATTTGGACGAAACACCGAACGCAGCAAATGCAAACATATTATTATTATAATTATGAAGAGAACAGTAATGACAATTTGCATGGCATCGTAATACCGCTTTCATCTCTATGCCGTTATAAGAAAGTTACAGGTACAGTTACGGCATACACCATAAAAGTCTTATATACGGAGAGGACAAAATGACGCAAACTGGGAGTTAGAAATTCTAACTCCCAGTTTGCTTAATTTTAGCAGCAGATTAGAAATTTCAGTCAAATCAATCGATCGTTAATTGGTCCCAGCAAACACGAAAAATAAAAATCTGCACAAATCTGTTAACAATAAGACACTTAATTATAGCAGCGCTCAGAAATTGTCTGGTGCTCCGCGCTTGGCCTTCAAGTAGCGCTTTAGAAATTCTGAGATTACGATTACGATTAATTAATTGACTAGACCCAAAAAGTCAAACAACTCTAGCAACCGGGAAGCAAACCGGTTCCTAAAAGAGAAAGAAGTTCCGAAAAATTAGGGATATCCGTATTACATGGACTAATCATAACTATACAATTTATTAAACCAAAGATAACATACAGATACGCAGACAATAAGTAAACCATCAGCTTTGGAACAAAAGGCTTAGGACTCTAAGGAACCCGGCAGCTAATGGGCCATCTGTAACAAAATACATTTTGCTATAGATCTATACATTACACACGCCAGTGGTATAGGATGAAAGAAGAATAGAGTTGTGTTAGCCTACACAGGAAAGCAAACAATTAACGAAGTTAACAATAGGTCCTACTTAATCAGTTTTCTTAACTATTTGTGCAGTAATAAAAAAATCATGATGCTAAAATAAAGGACACCTTGATTACAGTCAAGAAGGTAGGTTCTGACCTGTTTAAAAAAACATAATACACAATCATAGCCTGTGTTTATATTATTTATTCATATATTTCCATACCACTTCTTCAAGTGTAGCCTACTACTACTCAGAGACGGTCCTGACTACAACTCGGATGAGGTGTACCAGAGTTAACACGCCGAAGCGCCGCCTCGAGCAATTGTGAGTGAAGGACTTGCTCAAGGTCGCTACGCAGTGGCTCGGATCTGAATCGAACCCGCGACGCTCTGGCCACGAGACTTCGACAATCCCACTACACTACCACACCTTGCATAAAGTTTCACAAGCAGTTTAACGTGGGGGCTCCTCCTGCTCATAATAATTGTTAGCAATGTGTAGGGGTGTGAAGAGTACTAAGATGGATGTCTGGTTCTGAGTTGCAGCGAAACAACAGAGCAACATTTTAGGAATTAATTCCCAGTATCTATAGGTTAATTAATTGTATACACGTCCAGGTGTACATGAAATGAAATTGTAGACAGGACTTGAAGGGAAACCTATCCTTCGCTGTCAATTATAAAGACGCATTGGATGTCTCTCGGCTCTAACTATTCAGCAGAGCACAGAACAGAAGATTGCGGATATATTTCATAAACATATTAAAGATTCATACGTGAGCGATAGCCTTTACATAAAGTCCGTGTCTGCAGTAGATCATCAGTGTCACCGCCATCTTGAATAATCACGAGCTCCGCCTCTTAGACTGAAGGTAATCGACGAACGGTGTAACTAGATTGTATTGTATTTTCGTTTAATAATACAAATTGACAAACCGCAGTAAGCTTACAATTGGAGAATCAGTGCACCGGAAAGCACCGGAACGCCGTTCCGGCACCTTTTTCGGCAACTGCTTGAACTTCATTCAACGTTCACAAGTAACTCCACTTTCGAGAATTTACGTTACTATAATGAGTCTTTAGGCCATAATGTTGTTATTTAGGGCCTATCAATTTCCACTATGACTATCAAATTGACTAAGTCTTTCGATCCTAATCAGTTTGGTTATAATATTATGACGTAAGTTTACGCCAGAGGCCTATATTTCGTTTCCTGTTGTCAAAAAGCGAAAATATTGGGCGAACAATGAGATAAACCTTATGAAACTGTCTAATTTTTTCATACACTTTTAAGTTTTTCAAATTTTCGTCAATGTGTTAAATCATAGCATTGGCATTTCCTTATGATGGTTTGAAACGCTATTTCTACGCCTAACTTGACTTTCTATTCCAAAATGGTCATTTCTACCTGAGGTGAATAAGATAATCAAATGGTGTTTCGTAGGCTTTGTATCAGTCTGATGCTCCGTAATAAAACTTTGTGTGGTGAGTCAGAATAGCATTTTCCACCAGTGCTGTGATCTGTAGGTTCTGAGACTGAAATATGACCACAGAAGTTCAATTGCAGACACCGATTTTACCACAGAAGTTGTATTGGTACAAAGAAGTTGTATGGGCGCAAGTTCATTCTCTTAGCATAATTATGTACAGACCCAAAATGCTTATGGAACCAGTAAGCCTATTATAAAAAATTATATTGCCAAGTAGGTAAGCATATCATAAAAATGATATTTCCAAGTACAAGTCATGCTTGACATTGTCATTATTAGTTCTGCATTTATTAATCACAATTATCTAAGATCGGAATTGTAGGGGCAGTGTCAGTGCATCACTGCCTCTGTGACCGTCCTTCCGTCTGTGTCAGTGTGTCTACCTGGGCCAACGATTCCCTTAGTTAGTGTTGATAAATTGTCTGGAGGCAGAAAATGATGCCGATGAATTACATTCCATAAATTCCATTAGCATTTATCTTGGGACATGTAAGTTAGTAAACTTTATAAGACATTGTTATTATATTTTATTATTAATATATATTACTAGAGGTATATAGGTCTTTATAAGATCCTCTGGTGTTAATAAATTGTTTGGAGGCAGAAAATGATTATCTGGGGAATGGTTAAATTTATTGTTATTATTATTGGATGTCATGATTCGTAACAGTATATACGACTATACGTGCAGTGTTTCTTTTTAGTGTTGACTGCAGCAGAATGTCCGTTCCATCCGCTGGGCGCTTGGGTGCGGAACCAGTTTCTAAGATTGAAATCCTGGTCAGCTGTAATCATCTGCTTGACCGAGATGTCACTTCAAAGTCAGATCCATGCTGTATACTTGAAATGAGTAACAAGGCCGGAGGCTGGTATGAAGTAAGTCAATTGTTCAATATTGGACAAATTGCTTTGTTGAGGCCTAGTCACTAGTTGGTTCTCTGCTTACTTTAAAGTTCTAGAATGCATGGAAAACTAAACCGTCTCATCTCTAAAGGATAAGACGATTTCTCATTTGTTTAACAGTATTTTTTTCATTCATTTCAAACTGTTAATTGCAATAGCAGAAATAAATTGAATTTAAAGCATGAATTTTTTGTTTGTTTTGGTTATGTACACTTTTTTTATGGTTTCTGTTTTTTGTGCTGGAACATCATGTTATTTTTTAATTATAATAATGCGATGTGTGCGTTTTGATTGTGAAATCTTCTGTAGGTTGGAAGAACAGAAGTAATTAAGAACTGTCTTGATCCTCAGTTTTCCAAGAGTATTGAGGTAGACTATTTCTTTGAAGAAGTCCAACAACTGAAGTTCAGCATCAACGATGTTGATAATATGGGGAAAGATTCTCTGGGGTTCCTGTCGTGCACCCTGGGTGAGGTCAGTCTGTCTTTCGCCGCTCTTTCTAAGGCATTTCAACTTTAGTTTCACTTACTGTTCTGTTGCGTAATCAACTGATAAAGGTGTTTTTGTGCAAACATAAAATCCTTACAAGTGTAAAACTGGATATACTTTGGTCTTATGATAGAAGACCTATCTAACCAGTCTTAGAATAACCTAAATACATAAAACAGTATTCTCTGCATGGTTTATTGGTTATGGAGTTGTTTATTGAGTTTAAAAGAGTTTTTTTTATTCAGCATTGTTCATGAATAATTATTGACAGAGGTATGTGTAGGAAAAAGCTAGAACCAATACATATAACTGAAGTGTTAGGAATCAACTGGCTGATGCAGTTATGATAATTTATTGACGTTTCTTACCCAGATGCGATGATACCAGAGTACTGGTGCTTTACTACCTTACTTCTTGTTGACACTTCCTCTCAGAGTACTTCCCTAGAATAAAGCAGTTTTTGCAAATCTCAGATTGTTAAAACGAACATTGTATAGTTATTGTAAGCGAAATGAAAACTTCTTCAAATGAATGATATGGTAAAATTCATTGACATCTTTTTAAATAGTTGTTGGAAAGTAGATATATGATATAAATGTGACATTCAGTGCTGAAAGTGAGTTAATGAATATTGAATTATTGTTTATTCATGTTATTGAATGGCTCAGAGGAATTCATCATAAAGTAATTTTTTAAATGCTCCCACGTTGTTATATTTCAGCATGTTGCCCATTAAGTTACCTGTGGTTGACTGTGTTGCAGGTTGTCTCTGGCAGTCCATTTACTAAACCTCTGAAGAACAGTCATGGCGTAAATGCTGGCAAAGGAACTATTACGGTAATAATAATACGACACACACAAGAGTAGATTATTTGTCGATTTGTAAAAAAAAAATTTATTTTGCCATTATGTTGAGTTGCCATTTTTATGCATTGTTCACATTCCTGGCAGGCAAGGAAGGTTTAGCAATGTTGGATCAACTCTGTAATGGCTTATGGGCCTGCTGATAAACATGCCATCACACAATCATTCAGCCTTCAATTAATTATCAGGGGATGTTACATGGGTGTCAGTGTGAATAATTGTATTGGATTGCTGTTTGTTTGCTTCTGTAAATGATACAATCTTTCAAAGAAAAGAGATAGATACATGTAAGTGCATTTTGACTTAATGTATTAGCAAGTTCAAGGTGTTCTGTAGGATTCCATAGCATGATGAATTGGGAAGAAGTCCGGTAAAGGTAGAAGGTGTTTCTTAAGATTAAGATTATGATGGATACAAATCCTGTTTTATGGTATCACTTTTAAGCCAAAAGAAGGTCATTTTGATTACAAGTGTGCAAAGTGCACATTGAGAGAAAATGCTAGACAATGTTACAGTTAAGGATTGCATTTTGTGAATTCTTTCATCATCAGTTACATCAATGTTTGATTGTTCTAGGTGCGTGCCCAGGAAGTGGGATCTGCCCGCGATTGTCTTTTGATGCAGTTCTGTGCCAAAAATTTAGACAATAAGGTGAGTTTGAATGTATCCAGTGTAAACCTTATCATGTGCTACGTGAACATTATTCTGTGTGCTGTTGGAGAGTTGAAACGAATTATACAGTGATGTCTTGACACACTGGAAGGATTGTTTTTCCCGCGTTGTGTTTAGACTGTAAGATTAGAATCATCCACCTGGTGTTCACTAGATCTTGTCAGAGACCTATTAGGCAAATTAAATGAGGTTGTCATTCATTTGCTACGTTACATTATCTGTCAAAAACTGGTGTTGGAGACATAGTTATTTCTGGAGTTGAAACATTTCGCGCTTGGCAGAAAATGGCAGTTTAAAAGGATAGAGACAGACAGAGACAGACAAAGGAAAACAGTAGGCAAAGGGAATCATAGTACCCAAATCTACAGATTGGAGATTGCTGTAAATCCATAAATGTCTTTTGTTCACAGGATTTTATGGGAAAATCTGACCCGTACCTTGAATTCAGTCGAAGAATGCCAGACGGTGGCTACCAGGTCGTCCACAGGACAGAGGTCATAACCATTTCTGTTTAATTGATTTCTTAGACTTATTTATCGATTGGTGGTGGCGATGATGATGACGACAGATTGTTATAAACAATGGTGATACCAAGGGCTGCATCTGACTGCTACATAGACTTCTTTGAAATGGAAAAAAAGGTGAAAAGTGATTATGTGGTTGTAATTGTGATTACCGATCGGCTTTTATAGGTTGTCAAAAATGAGCTGAATCCAAAATGGCGTCCAATTGAAATAAAGGCGAGTCGATTGTGTGGTGGTGACTACAAGACGTCAATTAAGGTAGGAGATGGTTCATTGCACTTGTTTTCAATTAACTTAACGTCTTTTCATTTGATAGTTCATTTCAAGGCATTGGATGAATACGGGTGTTTGGGTGATTACAAATTTACCCTATTGCAAATAACTTAATTCTGCTTATGCTTCTAATCCTAATATTCTCTTGTTTTGACAGAATCAAAGAAGACTTTCTCTTCTTCAATATATGCCATGAATGTCTTTATAATTATGTTTGCTAGTTTATTGTATTACTTTATTGTATTTATTTATTACTTTATTGTGTTATACGTATATTAGGTACTTTCATGTAGCTGATTCATTTGTATTACTATTAAGACCATTGGATTTTATCAGATTAGTGATTGTAAAATTTGGTTCAAATCGTGTGATTGGGCAATAAAGCCACTGGATGTCATTTATAAATAGCTAAGTATAGTTGTATTTACATGAAATTACAGGTGGAATGTAATGACTATGACAATGACGGGTCACATGATCTGATTGGGAGTTTTGAAACAACTGTGGAAGAACTAATGAAGTGTGTTAACAAACAGGTTGGAATCATCCGTGCAGATTTAAATTTGATGCTTCTCTTTATGTTGATGCTGCTTTACTGTTAGTTCTCAGATTCTTGAACATTTTAAATTGACAAACACGTGACTTCGTTCTTAAGCGCTGGCGTTATCAGTCAGTTTTTTTAAGTTACTATAATGAAATATTCTTTGGTTAGGTCAAAGTTAAAAGAAGTATTAAGTTACTACTTATGGGGGGGAGGCATGGTGGTGTAGTGGGATGGCCGAAGTCTCACGGCCAGAGCGCAATTCAAGTCCAAGCCACAGCCTAGGGACCTTGAGCAAGTCGTTCACTCACAATTGCTCGAGGTGCTTTGGCATGTTAACTCCGTTGACACACCTCTGGGCTGCAGTCGGGACCATCTCTGTTTAATTGTTTAATTATAATTTTACAAACCTATCAGGCAAGTAGTGGACTTGAAGAGGTGGTATAGAAATAAGTAAAATAAGTAAACTGTTCCTCAGCAGTGAGAGAACCACACTTCTGGAAAATTTCAATGTTGTGCTGAAAACTTGATTTCTACCTAATTATTCTGCTGTTTTGAAATCAACACAGTTTTGGTTTTTCCAACTTTATTGAATTTTCTCAGGAATTACACAAATTTTTGCAACATATCGAAGGTGGTACATGCATTTCAGTGAAACCAATTTTATGCTGTAGTGGACTTGGGGTATTCAAGGACTTGGGGTTGTGCATTTAATGCTTAATAGCCATCTAATTGCCCTTCTTTTACATTTCTTGTAGCTTGAATGGCAATGTATCAACCCAAAGAAGAAAGCGAAGAAGAAGTCTTATCAGCATTCTGGAATTGTCTATATAACGTCTTGCAAAGTATGAGGAATTTAATTGTCAAAATTATTTCAGCACATGATTATTGATTGGGGTTTAAAATTGAGGCAACATGAGCCAACTTTTATTTTGCTGCTAACATTTTTGTTGCCTTTTCTGCCATTTATTTATAATTAATATTTTGTTGATGTTAATAATAGTTCTCATTTTTTTCACCTTTGTTTCCAACTCCTCAGAGGTTGTAGTAAAGTTGTAGCTAATAATACAATCATGTGAAATATTGGTAATATGCAACTAATTGAAAAAGACTGATAAAATCCTTGCAATTTAAATGTAGTATTGATTGTGTATAGTTTGAAGTCATATTAGAGGTTGTTATTATTATTATTTGGTCATCATATTAATTTGTTGTAAAAAGTGTTGTGTATATTTTATGCAGGTGACCAAATTACACACCTTTCTCGACTATGTTTTCGGTGGAATGCAAATCAATTTCACGGTTTGTTAAAAGAAATCGGTTGTTATATAAGTTGACACTTAATGTGACTGTTCTACTCTAGTAGAGCGATTGATATCTGCAATGATGTTGTATTCTAAATGAGTGAATTGTGAAAATTGCAATACAGTATATAGATGCTATTTTGGTAAGGAGGACTGGGGTAGTGTAGTGGATAGCATGCTGAACTGTCAACTAGAGACCGACCGAATTTCGGTTCCGGTTTCGGTGCCGAAAGTTGCCAAATGGCCACTTTCGGCATAGTTTCGGTTTCGGCCGAAATCAAAATGTTAACTTTCGGTCCTCTTTCGGTTTCGGCCGAAACTGATATTGAGTTTCGGTTCTCAACCGAAATATTTTTATCAATATGTTTACGGCAACTTCCTGCGTCTGTCTTTCTGTGTTTCGGCCTGCAGCCGTCGCTAGGTCTTTAGGCAACCGGACAGACCACTCAGCTTCAGCGAAGCTTAATCGACCGTGCCCCTCATTGAGAGGCAAGGTCAATTAGTTGAGGCAAAGTGGTCTATCGGCCCTCACCTCACGTCACTCCCACCCGAATCCTCAGTGCACAAGCCAACATCATTTCCTTTTCTAATCCATCTGATCTCTTAACATGTCCAAAGAACCTCAGCTTTGTTTTTTGCACTATTTGTTGTAACGTCTCATCCTTGTCGATTCCAATCGCCATGCATACCCATTCGTTAGTCCTTTTCTCTGTCCATGATATTCTCAGCATCTTCATCCATATCCACATTTCACATGTGGATATGGAGGAAGTCATTGTCCACGTCTCACTGCCATAAATTACTGTTGGTATGATCAAGGCCCTCACCAATCTTTTTTCCGTGTCTATGCTCACGTGTTTGTCCTTCCATATTTTATCCAAGCCATTCATTGCAGCTTTTCCTATCGCCACCCTTTGATTTATTTGCACTTTCCCTCTCTCTCTACTACTGATCCCAAGAACGTAAAGCTTGTTACCGTCTCTACTTCCTCTCCATCTATCTAAAAACTGTCCTCCTCAGCTGTTGTCATGATCTTTGTCTTTCTGCCATAATATTACACATTTCATGAGTGTATGACCAAAGAATTTCCAAATGACATAGATTAAAATTAGTAATTCTATTTATTAGTAATTAATAAATATTATTGACAACAGATGTTGAAGCACGCCACAAGGCGATGACGAAAAGTCATCGCACTTGCGCTACAGTAACCAAGAGGATTCAACCCCATGTCTGTGCAAATGCAGACAAACTATTTAGGAAGAGCCAACTGCAACAAGGCTGTAGCATAGCACCAAGCGCTGTTCCTGTTTTAAGGAAAACAGATGCCCCAGCAATTGTCTATTAGCTAAGAGATGAAGCCGAATTAAATACTGAAATGTCTTAATGCATAACTGTTCATGTCTTAGTGCATGTCTTCTGCACTCTTTGCTTCAGTTGCTGCATCAGGCGGTGGTCTCTCTCGCTTGTATTCGTCTGTGTTGCATCTCTCCTCAGCAGCATCTGCTCGCATTGTGCTTGGCCATGCGTGACTGGTCAATGGAGTGTGGCTGACAGCAGAACGCTCTTCGTGATAGTCACTGGCCGTGGGCGGTCTGAGCTGCTGAGGAGAAAATGATGCAGAACGTTGCGTCATCTGCAGCTAAGTAGAAAAGCAATAACTCGTCAAAAGAAATTAAGTTCCAAACAGCATCACAGAGAGGATCTTAAAGATTATAAACATTCGCATCTGACACAAATACCCAGACTTAGAAGAACAATGTAAGCATATGTTAAGTAAGGAGAAATTCTATTGCAGTGAAATGGTTTAACGAATAAATCACAAGTAAACAAATGAAACAACTTCTTCACTGCAGAGAACCATGGCTCAGTGTGCTAGAAATAAGCATTCACTGACCTCAGAAACCAGATTAGACAGAGGAGTGACTGGACCAGAATCAGATCATCATGCAGAGCACTCTGTAACTGATCTCTGGGCCATTAATTGAGCAGCATTTCTCATCTAAACTGCTCAACACATGTCAAAGTCAACTATCAACCAACTCTGACCTAATAAGAAAATCCATGTAAACAATATGACCAAACAAAACAATTAGTATTGTATTGTATTTTCGTTTAATTGAGCAAACTGACAAACCGCAGTAAGATTACACAAAAGAAATGTTTCTGGGA
>JAQFXW010003084.1:0-12284 GCA_034693945.1 Dendrobaena attemsi
CGTTGATTAGAATAGCCCGTAATTCTTTACGGGTTAAGCCTGGATTACCGTCATTTTTGACGGGATATGCCTAGTATTATATATAATGACCAGATTTTATTGAAGTATTTCAAATTCAACAAAAGTTGCAACACTTTCACTGAGTGCACCCACTGTCCTTGACAATTTTAAAACGCATAATGCAACAATTTTCTTCTCAAAGAAGTTCTGTAACTTTTGTTACGTTTGAAATATTCTAATAAGAATGTGGTCCCTACATGCAAATGCGAACTGCTTTTAAGCCTGTGGAATTTAATAAAAAAATATTTGCTTTTGGCGAAAATACTAGTAAAATACTGTAAAACATTATTTGAACCATCAAAAACATTGGGTGACGTCACTGAAAGTGGAATAACTTTTGTAGTGTTCGAAGTACTGTTGTTAAATTTGGCTGTTAAATTTAGATATGAATTGCCTTTCAGCCTGGAAAATTCCATTTAAAAATGTCTACTGTTGACCGAAATAATAGAACAAAACCTAGGTGCTTACTTTTATTGATTCATCCTGTATGGTCGAGAAGACAACTTACTCCTCATAGACAGGCAACAGTTGGTCACTTTCGTGTCAGTACTTGCAGATTGGTATCTATTTATCTTAGATGTCACCTCTAAGATTTAATAACATCTTTGAACACCTTTAAAGCATAGAAGTTGATGTTATACATAGTCGAGCCAACTAAGTTTTGCATCTACTCCCGTTTTCCCCATTTTAATCGAAATAATAGTTCCTGGTAACATTTGACCTTGTCTCGAGTTGTAGCATATCATGTGCGATGTCCTGCATATCTATATGCCGCCTATTGATTAAGTATAGCATGTTTTGCAGGTTAGTTAATACTCACAATGAATAAAGCGTTAACTAGTGATTATCGTGCAAATCATTAATTTTTACCATACACAGTGTGCAGAATTTAAGTATTGATTTACTTTTCCAATACACTCATTATAGTCATAATTAATTATGGCAAGTCGAGTAATTCGATCGAAGCCGAGGAAGCAAGATAGATTGTGGAATCCTCTGGCGTCAACGCATGCCCCACATGTACAAGTGTGTGATTCCAACCGCAACCCTCACATCTTCATCCGTCAGTCTCAGTCCGCATGCTGTAATTGGTAATGCACAGATCCAATCACAAGCGAGTGGTGATGATACGGACTTATTGGTTTGCTTCAGCGTCGATTATGGTTGCAAGAACCATTCATGTCAAGCATGTTTCATGAACAACAAATTATTTGAGATCGTACATGCATAATATAACATCTGCTTCCTATTTCGAAAAGGTGTGTGAGGATAATATTATTCATTAAAGTCAAGCCACAGAATGCGATGTTGGAACATCATCGAAGTTGGTCTTGCCACTAGTGGTGTGGTGGTGTGGTTTGTGGCCTGATGACCGTATAGGGTGGCGGGTTGGAATCTGTTCTTGGCTTATAATTGTTTTGGGTAAGAGACTTAGAATACTGGAAGAGACATTGCAATGAAGAACTATGATCTAAAACTAGTTCCGTAGGTTGCTCCAACTTTCCTTCAGTAGATGGCGTAGCAAATGAGACGCTTTGACGTGTTAAATTCAACTCAGCTTTAGCGCTGTACTCGGAAGACCCTCTGAGTAAGGTATTATCCATGTTGTAGGCAGTGAAATAATGACGAAGTAGTAATTTATGAATCAACAGAAGGAAGCTATTCTATGGTGTACTTTTTGATAGGAATTCTTTTAACTCTTCATCCTTCACATTCCTTATGTAAACCGAGTTCTTGAACTACAACGATCTAGCATACATCTAACTGCCCAGCCATCATCAGTTCACCATCTAAGCAGTAACGCTCTATAAATGGTGCCTTATATTTAAGAACGACAGTTACATCGCTTACAGCGGATAATAGGTATCCACAATTTAACAACAGCTTATGACAACTGTACAGAGGTGTGGTTTTCAATCAACACTACGATACAACATTTGGATTCAGTTATTAGTATCTGAAACTAGAAAAAATTTAGCATTGACTAACTCATTACAGTCAATAATGTTGTCTATTGTCCTTGTCTATCAGATAAATTAAACATGACAAAAAATTGGTTAAAAATTTCTCTAGATTTTACGAAAATAACTTGGGGTATTTCTTAATCCCCGGTTACCAAAAACTGTAACCAAGAAACGGTTACCCTCTAATGGTTGAATAGTGAAGAAGCAAATCGGCGACTATGCCTCTGCTCCGCCCGATCTTGTCTTTAGATTCTATCAATAACATCGTGGCTGCTCTGTTGTATATCTTTCGCTAGGGGCCGCGGTAGTGTAGTTGTGAAGGTCGACGCCTTGTAGCTGCAGGGTAAAGATTCGAATCCCACCCGCCGCGTAAGGATATTTAGCAAGTCCTTCATTCGCAATCGCTGAAGAGCTTCGGTGTGTAAAACTCCGACACACCTTCGGGCAGCAGTTTGGACCGCCTCTGAGTAATAGTGGTCGGGAAGAGGCAGTATAGAAATACAAAAATACAATACAATACAATACAATAGTTTGAAAATAAGATAACGTCCCAGCTCCTGCCTTGATTCACCCAGGAGTTTTACAGCAGACCAGCTCTTATTGACCACTAGTGTTAAGCTACCGAAACTGTTGTTAAGCCGACATGCATCATGCTGAATGTCGTGCTGGCTGGCCGTATTTCGTATAACTTGTCTGTAATAATACTGCGATCTGTCATTGTGAATTTAATATCTGTTTCGATAGATCTGTTGAATGAAGCCAAAGATAGGACGACGCTCAATATTATGTCATTAATTCAAGCCATAAAGACATAAACACACGCTCACACGCATAAACTATTTTATTGTTTCTAGTTCTTTATGTTGAGAAAAAGACGTTTTACTTGCATTTATTTCCGAAATTCTTAAGGTACCGCATTTTGGAGTCCGTGAAAGAATGACAACAGCAGCATACATGTAGTTCTAGAGAATAGAATTACTTACGTAGTACATGCGAAATAATGTTGGTAATATAAATGGAGTAAACGGTCAGCAGATATTCATGTGCATTTCGACGGTTGATTACAAACACCTGTTTTATAATGTCTCAGTCAATTATAATATAACTGAACTTTAATCAGGTAACACTGCGATTAGCTCAGAAGAAACACGTTTAGGCGTAACCTATTATATACCAAAATGATCGTCGTCATCATCGTCATCATCATCATCATCATCACCATCACCATCAATTATCTCGATAGAAATTAACTAGTAATATTTGTAATATTTTGAATATTTAAATGGCGCCTTCACACTAACACTTTGGCAGATTGTCCGACTTTAATGCGGCTGAATATAGAAGTGTTGGGGTGTGAGTAAGAATTAAAACTGATTAAAAAGAGAAGTGATGGATTAACAGTTGAAAAAGGTCGTATCTACCTCAGAGTTGTCACTTGAAATGGCAGGATGATCACTCCAACGCTCCTTAGGGTGAAGGGATAGATTACCCGATCCCTCTGAAGTAGAGCGGCAGATCTTGTAATGGTAGATGATGCAAACATTTTGTGCGAAAGACCAGATTCATGATGACGATAATCAGTCAAACCTAAATATAGAAATAATGATACTAGATACCTTAAAGCGTAATCTACAGTTGTTATAAAATAAAGGCTAAAACAAAAAAACATTGAATTTTGAGATCAGAGTCCAATTATAATTATGCGAACGCTTGTATTGTATTATAATGCTCGCTACGTGCAAAATTGGTAGCGTACAACGCCGGATATGACGTCAGCGGCCGAAGCAGTCATGAGATGTCATTAAACTGTTGAAATAAAAGAAGAATAGATTAACCGCGATCGGTTCCTGCAAACCTTTATAAACTGTTGAATAATAACAATATTAATATCAAACTCATATCAAACGGCTGTCATATTATAAAAGTGACTAACCAAAACTCTTGGTAATACAGGAGACCGATACAAACACAACATTTACATAAAAATTAATGTGAAAGGAAAAGTAGAAAAATAAGAAATTGACGAAACCTCCCTAAAGTGAACACAACATGTTATACAAGTTTATTCAGATTTATTTATGTTTACTTATGTCTATGAATACAGAATACTTCGTTGGGGTTTTCAAAACAATCTTCAATTCAATACACCTCTAAGTTGTGAAATATGACTTTATAAATTCAGAGATCTAGAGAACAGTCCAGTTTATTGAGTAATGAAATGATTCTCGACGAAATGAATTCGACTAAATGATCGTAGACGAAATGATCGTCGCCCTTTTTTGAACCGACGGTAACGGCCTCTGTTGTCATAAGCTGTCGTTAAACCGAAGATACACACAGTCCAGTTTCTTGGTGCTAAATGGGAACCAAATGGTCGTTAACTGTGGATCCAAGAAAGCATCATATCGAAAATAGTAGACCCTATAATTATTCTGTAAAAAATAATGGCTTTTGGATTTATGTAAGACTGGTGTATGTTTCCCGCATTGTTTCGATGATGATATACATGTACCTCAAATTGTCATTATTCTATGCTCCTAAGATTTCTGCAAGATGTCTATAGGTTTTGGTCCGAATAAATCGGGCCAGGGCTTATTTTTAGCGTACAGTTGTAAATGCAGTTTGTGCAGTTGTAAAAGCTGTTAGGTGCAGTTCGAAAATAGTAAAAGAAAGGAGAAAATTGTACTTCAATACTCCATTTGGCATCAAATTATCAAAATATTGTTGGCTTCTGGGCTCCGCCCCAGACCCCGCTGGCTTCATATCATTTAAGATATTACTGGCTTATACGTGGTTGTTAGCTATTCACGGAGCTGTCTTGATGTGCATGTAAATGAAACTAATTGATTGATTCAACCATTTCCTTTCAAGCGTAATTTTCGTGCCGTTATTCTGTGGGATGCGCTGCAAAAATATCAAGATACGATATCATATTACTAATGGAGTCGATATTTAACGATTATCTTGTCTCTGGTATTTTTAAATTGAATAATACAGTCAATGCCGTAGCCAGGATTTGTTTCGGGGGATGTTTTCCATGTCTATATAAAAAAAATTCTTTTACCTTATTTTTTATTCGTACAAACCGCCACATAACTTGCGTTTCGCAAATTTGTTTCTCAGGCTAGCCTCGTTAGCCGCATTATCGCGTGGTAGCCATAGTATATCTCATGATTGTGAGGTAGGCCTACACGGCGGGAGAAATCTCACGTATAATATATCAAAAGATGTCAATTTGGTGGATGAAGGATGTCCTAAAACCACTCTCACAGATCCGTAGCCATTTTAAAGCTACCCGCGATCAAGCGGGTCTAGGGTCCGGTCAGAGCTGTATCGCTGGATGATGATTGAAAGACGTTGCAACTGGATGCAAGTTTTCCTAAACTGTGATCTTCTACAGCATTGTTAGGTTACTGCCGAGATCTGACATAAAGATTAAGCCATTAGTGTTGATCGGACCAAAAGTTTCGAGTGCTAGACACACGAAAAGTAAGTTTAAAAAAAGAGCACTGTATTTTCCGCTTTTTCTTTTTTCCTTTTTTTTGTATCGCCTGGATACAATAACCGTAGCATCCCAAACTAGGTGGCGCCCTGAGCTTTAAGGAAGCATGGTCTTGTCGTCTACCATCCGTGCGTAAAATCCTTAGTGGTTCTTTAGTTTTGGAATTCCTGCCTTTGTGAGGAAATGGTGAATTACATGTAAGTCTTCGAGAGAGCTATGTCGAGCTATTCGTCCACAGCCGAGCTAGAAAGACATTCCGTGACTTTAATTATTAGAGATTTATAACTTATACTAAGACTGTTTAAAAGGTGTTTCGATGGATCTATTATCATTACATTCTTTTACCAAATCATTAAATAATGACCAATACGAAAAATGTAATTTACCAGTATCTTTAAATAATTATTTAGTCTTAGTTAAGCAGAAAAGAATCACACGCTGCCAACCTTATCTGCTTAAGACTACTTTTGATGGCATTACCCATGTTCTCACATTATCACATCTGGCACTCCTCTGACTCCATGTTGGATTCTGGAGGGAAAGATTGGGTTGAATATTCTTAAGGGTTTATGATAATGTTCTGCGGAACTTACAGCAATCTCACTGGAACGATCATGTCATTCATTCTTAGAGGGGTTTAGCAGAAGCCAATTGAAGACCATTGAAGAAGAAAGGCGCATCTGGATAACGGCACGTGTAGTTGGACATAATAAAGTGCTTCCGAAGACACCTTTGTGATAATATATAATTGCATTATATGTATGGCCAGTGTCTTTCTTATTGAATCGCTTGCCTCCTTATTGCTGTTTTGAATCTAGAAGAGGCGTTTTGTATCAATGCAAATGCGAATTGAATCTAATTTTCGGCTGCTTTCTATGGCACACTGCTGTCAGCGTGCAGAGGTATTGGACTTACACGTATAGACAGATTTTCTCCAAATGTTTCGTCTATAACGGCATGCATTGCTTAATTAACATACAATACATGTATAAGTAACAATTATGTAGCTATACAAGACCTCTAAAGGTAAGGAAATGGCGCTCAAGAAATGACAGGTCTAGTAAGAAGTCTGTAGGAGTTAACACGACAAAGCGATTCGAGTATGAATGATTATGTTAGAAGAAAACAGCCGAGAAAGATATAATATTTTTTGAATTGCCAATATTTATATAAAATTTGAAACGCCACCTCTTCTCTTCTTGCTTCTCCTCCATCAGTTTCCTGACGATGAGGACCTTTCTAATTTCCTCCAGATTTCTCTACTTTTGATGTTTTCTTTCTCTTCTTTGACGTTATCCATCCGCTTCTTTCTTCTTCCCTCCGTTTCTTACTCCTTCAACGTGTAAGCCACGATTGGTGTTATTTTCATTCGTCTTTCTAGGTAGCCTACTTTTCTTATATCCTCTCTACCAGTATCTATTCTGTCCCTATATATGTTCTTTACGTTTCTATCTGGATTGATCTTCGTAGGGGTTTCTTAGTCACTTTGCCGGGTGGTGACCAGTTCTCTCCCGGCAGGTTAAGGAAGCCGTTGGGTCTCTTCTTACCTCTTACGCCTTGAGGTGTCCTTCCAACACCTGCTGCCTGCGTTACCCAGCCACATTCGGGATTCCTGGTGAGCCTGTCCGAAACGCCACTTAAAGGTGCGTGAATTGAGAGGCAAATTATTTAACGAGATCACAGGAATGTCTATTTGCAGGCTATACTAAGTTATATGGCACCAAACTACAAGCTCTTCCGCCTACATCTTCTGCACTGGAGCGTCATTCATTGCGATCTACTGGTATCTAAGGTTCATGGCTCTCATTTGTTCACTACTGGCTTTATAACAGATTTCCGTTGTCACTTCGCTTGGCCTCGGCTTAAAAGATAATTATCACACACACACACACACACACACACACACACACACACACACACACACACACACACACACACACAGAGTTCGGTTTACAATTGTGCATACCTTCTTGTCGGCATACCTTCTTGTCGGCGATACAAACTGCAGTCGAAAAATACGATCACATCTCGATCTGGGTAAAAGCGAACAATCTATTACTTTTGTCAGTCTGACATTTCAATTGAATTAATCTGAGTTAGAGTTTTACTTAACGTCATCCGAATTAGAGGCAAAAAAGCAATACAAAACCCAAAACAACAAACGTTTCGTTTAAAAACATCGTAGTTTTTCCACCACTTATAATAACAAGTCGACAAGCCGTGCACGTAAAGTACATGGTAAGTAATCGACTTTCTTTAATTGACGTTTATATTTCTTCGGTTGACCATCTTTCAAAGGTGTCGGAACGAACCTGGACTGATTAAACAAAGGTAGCGACATCTTCTGTGCGTCGACTTATGCGTCGATGTCACGTGATCTTGTTTTTGACAATAGGCTTTAGTATTACTAGCCAACCGCACGCAGTCTAGAATAGTGTGTAATCCGGGGGTGGCAAAGTGTTGTTTTTTGGTTTTTTCGTTTATTGGTTTTTCTAAATAACTTATAAATCAAGAGACTGGTTTTCTGTGTTCTTTTAATTTATGATATTAGAATTATTTATTAACATTAATTCAATGACCTAAAATTCATGACTTGACTTAGTACTGTAATAAAATCAACTGTTATCAATAATTTTGTGTCTAGGCTTATCAGTCTGAAATCTAAACTAAATTAATCTGAGTTGTAGTTTTCTCTTAGCGTCATCCGAAATCGGGAAAGAAAAGCATAAAAAAGTAAGTTCGAAGGGGACGAAATATTCCTGCATACACATCTCCCAATTAGTAAATGGTTGTGGGACTGTGATATTTCGGACACCTTCAAACTGTTGAAAACGGAAACTATATATACGGTCGACCTTACTGGTTGCTGGGCTCGTATAGGAGGTGTTGCTCAGAGTGTATAGAAGCAGAAGTGTGCCAACTCCCAAATTTACGCTACCGTTTTTTGTTGACTTGCGCCATGTGGCGCACGTATAGATTAATGTTGGTGTAGGCCTACAGCGAAGCTGCACAAGGTAGAATGATTGATAGCCACTGTGGAAATGCATAGGCATATTACATATATGCATACATACATGCATACATAAATATATTACATACATACATAAATACAGACACATATACCTACATACATACACACATACAAAAATACATACATGCATACATACATACACATCCTCATACAAACACATAAATACATGCATACACACATACATACATACATGTACATACATACATACATACATGCATGGATACATACAATCATACATGCATACTTACATACAAAATACATACACACATACATACATACATACAAACATACATGCATACTTACATACAAAACTACATACATGCATGCATACATACATACACACATACATACATACTCACACACATACAAACACACATAAGTACATGCATACATACATAGTCATACACATATACATGCATACATACATACATACATGTACATACATTCTTACATACATACATGCATACACACAAATACACATTCACACACATACGTACATATATATATATATAGCCCTATATATATACATATATATATATATTTATATATATACACACAAATGCATATGCACGCATACACACATATAAGCACATACGTGCATAAGTACATGCATTCATACATACATACATACACATATACATACATGCATACATACATACATCCCAAATTACGTACACACAACATACATACATGTACATACATACATACGTGGTTACATACATACATGCATACATTCATACAAACATACATACATTTGCATACATGCACACATACATACATACATCCATGCATACGTGGATACAAATAAATACACACGCATACACACGCATAATCACACACATAGACACATACATACACATATACATGCATACATACATTGAATACATTACATTACACTCTGGGTGTTGCTCAGTCAGTTATCCACACAATTGTATTCCATCAGTCGATTATGCACTATTATTATACAATACAATATAAGTAAACATTTGTAAGGCGCTCTAACAATACAAATAATGTACAAAGCGCCTATAGCGTAGCGTTCCTAGTCAATTGTCCTATAGTAAAGAGAGAACAGATGGGTTTTCAGTTTTGATTTGAGCTGTGGAATAGTTGTAGACTAACGGTCTGTAGATGATAGACTGTTCTATTCCAAAGGTCCTACAACAGAGAAAGCGCGGCTACCAAACTTCTGATCTGTGCGAAGTCTGGCTTAATAATAAGTCGCAATCGAAATCTCTTAATTTCTAGAGCGCCACTAGAATGTCAAAGAGCGCAGGGTCCCAGCTGATTTACGAGAGCTGCTTCAAATCATATTAAAGCAATAACGTTGGTGGCCTTTGTCCGATGTTTAGAGTTCCAGAGGATATATTGCAGTTGCTAGGGCGGTGGCCGAACACGTGTGTGTTTCGTCAGTCTAACGACAGCTTATGACAACAGAGGCCGTTGCCGTCAGGTAAACAATAATATCTAAGCTTGTTTCAGATTTGTTAGTTCTTGAAAATTACAATCAGATATGGTTGACGGTTGCCTTGTTCGACTGATGTAGACATTTAGAGTTGGTGCAAAATCTAAATCTATAACTTCTCTTAAGTATGATTTAAAGGTATGTTAAGCCGATTTTCATTTTGTATTCAAAAGTAGTTATAATTATAGGGCTTACACATAGACTTCCAAAACACTAGAAAATAAGACGTAGCTGAATGGAGCGCTTAGTCAAAACACCACCGAGGGTTAAATATTATCCAAGTCAAGGCGCTATATAATACGTATCGCTGTTGATTTTGCTAAACGTTGTAACACCGACTTTGGCTATAAGGGTGCCAGACAAAATTCATGGTTAAAAAGGAAAGCACGCTGGTCAATTAAATTTGAAACTGTCTTTTAAATATAATCATAATCGTTATCATAACTCAAAACTTCTATAGCGACCAGAAAACCGGAGTCGCGGGAACCAGCTTATTCACGCTCCTTTAGTTAAATCAAATTAATGCGTTGTAGTGTATGGTGAAAGTCGCCACATTGTTACATATTCGAAATCACCCACAGCAAGTCCTTCACTCATAATTGCTGAAACGCTTCGGCGTGTTAAACTACGACACACCTCCGGGCTGTAGTTCGGGCTACCTATGAGTAGCAGTGGTCAATCAAAGGCGGTATGGAAATACACGAACACAAATACAGTACAAAATTCAATTAAAGCAGAACAGATTCATTTTTCAGCCTTTAAGAACAGCCTACACGTATGTCGCTACATCAACAAAAAGAAATTAAATATAGTCACCCTTGAATCTTAATTTACGGTTATTATAAATAAGTTTTCTTAGGTTATGTATGCAGAACGCAAAATGACAGACTCATAAAACAAACCATTTTCGGGATGGGAACCTGAGGAAGACCGTACAGGGAGTGGCTGAACGATATCACAGACTGGTGCAAAATGGAGATCCAAAAACTAAGCATAATGACACAGGAGAGAGACAAGTGGAGATTGATGGTGAAACATGCGATTGACACCAACGGGCGCTCAGCCCATGGACCGCAATGATGATGATGATGATGATGATAAATAAGGTTAAGTCTGTACCCTCAACACTGTAAGTGAAACAATATCGCTAAATTTATGAAGTTGCACACCTCCGAACTAATCTTTACCGGTGTCGCGTGACAGACTCTCCCCTCTAAAAGTCTCCCCCCGGAGACTCTATTTCGAAATAGATTCTCCCCCCGGAGGATCTGTTTCAGAATATATTCGCCCCCCGGAGACTCCATTCTGATACAGAGTCTCCGGGGGGAGAGTATATTTCATCTCCCGTCGAAATAAACTCTCCCCCGGGGAGAGTTTATTTCAACACGAGTTTGGCTATGCATGCATCATACCACAGTATATATAATTATATAATTACGTATCTAGTAATACTGTGCATAAATTAATATACAGTAGGCCATTATAGTTATGCTAATTAATATATAAGTAATACCTAATGTAATTATTATATATATAATTATTTAATATATAATAAAAAAAACGAGTTTTATTGAGTGTCTATTAGCCTATAATGTTTGTCCAGCCTTTTCCCAGCCATACACGATCTCCCTGAGCTCCGTGAAGCCCCTGCCGTATGATTCTTAGTTAATTAAGCGCCTAAGGATAAGTTAGTTCCTGCTACACCGCTTTTGTGGGCGTTTTAGAAGTGTCGAATTACGTTAGGATTACGATTATGTTTAGTTTTGTTATCAATTTCATGTCATTTAAATTTATTCTAAAAGAATTGATTCAATGATATAAAACTCTGAATTGGATTTTTAGTGGTAATAAACAGTGACTGCTATAGGCCTAAGTAATTGTTTGATTAGGCCTATATCGACAATTACGACGGAAAATCTTTGTCTCGGAGGACCCCTATGTAGCGATAAATCTTAAATCCTCGAATCAGATCAGAAAAAAGAGGAGGGATAAGAGGAGGTCAGACAGATTAGCCTATCCTACGCTATAGGCTAGCCTATCCTATTACTTCCGTACTTGCCATCTGTGTTCCCGAGCGCAGTCAGTTCCAAGTTCAACTTCCTTCTAACTCCCTTACTTTTAAGTACCGATTGTAACAGTATATTTGGTAATCGTCACATAACATTATCTGTTTTTATTATCAGAGCAACACATTCGTAGGTCTACTGTTCAAAACCAAACTTTATTGTTACTTGTTAAGTTGTTAACTTACACTATAGCCTA
>JAQFXW010003085.1:0-12283 GCA_034693945.1 Dendrobaena attemsi
TTTGCCTTGATATTGTGCTAGATACGAAAATGGCGGATTGCTATTTTTAGTTCATTAATTGCGTGACCACCACAAAAACTGGTTAACTGGCAGCACCGTGAGTCGACGTACTGTGTAATTATATATACTGTGTAAAAACCTACGCATACAAGTTATAGGCCCTACTGAGTTCAGACTAACGATCGATTGTCCTTTATACACGTCAACGTGCAGTAATACCAATACAATACTATTTCAGAAATAGCAATAGTGCAGCTGGGCTCTTCACTACAGACGTCAATGACATTTTGTAATTATATAGGCCTACTGCATGAATTATTGCTCGACCCAAATAATGGAAGGAGTCCAGTAAGAATAGCCTATAACACACTGCGCTCAATAATACCAGTATGGACCTACAGGCTACAGCTCATGGAAAGTAGGCTACATTAAGGCACGAGACCTTTCAGAGGGCGAAGAGTCGTATATATAGGCTGCAGACATTAACGTGTAAAACAATCAACCCTAGATTATCGGCATTCGCTTTGTTTTGTAGGCCTATATACCCAGACTACTAAAAGCTTTGTTGTGAGACGTTCATTTTCATGGAGCGTTGGGTAGCGGAATTATGTTGACATCAACTCGGATGTAAAGTTCTGTTTTTAAATGATTATTATTAAATTATTTATTATTATAAATATTATTATATTATTATTATATTTTTAAATGATTATTACTATTATGATTGAACTATTAACATTATAATAGTACTTTGTCATAATTATTATTGTTGTGGCAAACTGGACTCGTGTGACAGAGAGCCTCGCCATGAAAATGAGATGAATAATAATTATTATTATCGTTGTCGTAGGCCTAATTGTAGCCTAGCCGTAGGCCTATCACTAGACTACAATATTTATATAGACTTGTTCAGTCCAGCTATGTCGTTGGAACGAGGAGTAGACAGACCCTGAGTGGAAAAAATGGTGACAGACATGAGTTATAGGGGCTATAGGGCCCAGCGTATGATTGTTTATCGTATGATTGTTTATTTATTTTCATTGGTTTCACTAGGCTCTAGCCTCGAGGCCCTATCACAGTATATGGTTAATTCAGTGTTATTTTCTGCACGTAAACTACATACTTACTTATGCAGCTTTGTAAAGCGCCACATAAATTGACGAGATCAGCCGCGCGAGACTTTGCGAGACTTGTTGTCGTGGTCCGTTGATTTGTTTGTAATCGGTCACTGGAACGACGTTGGACGGGAGGACGGAAAATAATAATGTGACACAATAAAATACTAATAATATTGTTATGTGGATATTATTCGAATAGTTGTATCTAATTAATTATTGTGAATAATTGCCCGTCTGTTATCGATCTATGTTGCGCAGTGAGAGTCAGGAAGGTTCGCAAGAGACCCCCGGTCCACCACCTCCTGCACACACGATGCCTAACGTCGGTGAGTAGCTTCAAATGGCCTTCGGTATTTATTCAATTAATTCTAGACGCGTAGTGTGTCGACCAATTGCGACTTATTGCTTGACAGATTATAAATCGAGGGTCACTTCAGGCTTACGTAGCAAAATACATCTAAAAGTGAAAGATTAGCTAATTAGGTCGAGAGGTCAAATAGAATAAAGGGTGTGGCGTGTAAAGTTAGGGTACTGACGTCTGTCCCGTCACTGATGTCTCAATTTTGAGATAAATATATATCATTATTGACAAACTGTAAAATGAAAGTTATTACGTCGTTCACTGACTTAGAACAGAAGACAAAAATGTGGTAATTATCTAGTTTAGCGCCATTTATTATATACGCACAATACAAAAATTTGAATGAGGGAATTAAAGCAAAATTGGGTAATCGCAAAAGCTGAGTGCCTTCGCATATTGTAACATGGTTGCTAAGGACATCACCGTAATAAAGGGCTGCTTCCCGCCGATCATATAGCAAAATGCAATATGGGAAGGAAGTCAGTATTGGGATTATGAACGATACTGTTGATAGTAGCTTGCAAACAGTTAACTAACGATTGAAAATGTTGATTTAAAAATTAAAACTTGAGGTGGAATAGCGGATGAAATATTTGAATAAAATAATACTAACGGAACTAAACTGTCATTAGCTGTATGGGTACTGCATTTTGACACATTTACTGGGGGGAATGTGTAATTTGATTTCTGTACCTTATACTGCAGACTTTTAATCACTATTTAATTACTATATTCTTCTTATCCACTCTTTACTTTGTAAACAGTCTGTTTATGTTGTCATCTTTTACTTCTGAAAATAAATTAATATATATATATATATCAATTGTTTTATTATTTTAGGGAATTCCGTTACGATGAAGTATTCGAGCTTGGTGTTGTTGACGCTGCAGAGCGCAACATTAACGTTGTTCATGCGATATACTCGTGTTCGATCTGGCGATATGTACATGGCGACGACGGCTGTCATCATGGCTGAAATCTTCAAGATGGCCGGCTGTGCGTTAATTATCCTGATTCAGGAGGGAGGGATCAGGAAATGGCTGCACCACCTCAATCAGAACATTTTCAAACAGCCGCTCGACTGCCTTAAGATTTCAGTGCCTGCGATCATCTACATGCTCCAGAATAACTTACTCTACGTAGCCCTGTCCAATCTCGAAGCCGCAACCTTTCAAGTAGGTTCAGTCGTTCACGTTTGCCTTTGGAATTTCTTGAACCTGACTGATCAAGTCCATCACTTTTTGAGGCACTACCTGTCAGATTGTACTAAAACACTTCCAATCTGTTTTCGTAGGTGCAGTAGAATTTGTCACTCGGTCAGTTGATGACTGGGATTGTTACATAAAGTGTGGCAGATTTGGCATTAAATGCCTTGATTAATGGCCATTAATACGTAATACGTTACCACCCTTTAGAAATACATATAGAAGAATGGGTTACGATTGAGAATCTAACGCCAAACGAAATTTATTCACTTGTGCATGTTGAGAATTTGTACAGTATGCTTTTCAGTAATATTTAGTGAGAAGAGAAATATATAATCCACACATCCAAACTTGCTGCAATAGACCAGAATCTGTGCTTAGCACTTAAACGTCTTGGCTTTTCAGTCACTTTTGGCACAGGGTCATTGGCGACCCATAGCTATTTAGAGTGTTATTGTTACAGAAGTTTTATATATCTCCCCTTCAAATCAATCTACTCAGAAGCGCTCTCGGGCCAACCTTGACTGAATAAATGTTAAATGGTCTGATGTATAAAGTCATTTATTTTTACCGTGAAAAAACAGAAATTGAATAGACTGCACAACCATAGTGTTGTAAATTTTCTAGGAGGCATGTTACTTGTTGTCTGTGATACATGACAGAAAATTTAATGGAAAATAACAACAGAACAAGAAAAGCAATAACTGATGTAAAAATTGTCCGAAGGTGTAGGCTGTCAGCAATATGTTGGCTATGTCGTACCATAGCTAAACAAGTGTGTAGCACCTTTAGTAGGGTGTACCTAAATCATGTAAAGATTGTTTTCAATTGTGCCTCTGTTTGACGCAGGTAACATATCAGCTGAAAATCCTAACGACGGCATTGTTTAGCGTGGCAATGTTGCGGAAGAAGCTCAGCGTGCTGCAGTGGCTGTCACTCGTCTGCCTTTTCGTCGGCATCGGTCTCGTCCAGCTACAGCCGAGCGGCCAGACAACGGAGAAGATTTCCACAGAACAGAACTCTGTCCTCGGCGTCATCGCTGTAATCATCGCCAGCCTCATGTCTGGCTTTGCGGGCGTCTACTTCGAAAAGCTGCTCAAGGGTACGTCACAATCGCTCTACCTACGAAATGTACAGCTCGGTTTCATCGGGTTCATCTTTGGTCTGATTACCATGTACTTCAACGACGGTGCCCAGGTCGCCGAAAAAGGGTTCTTCTATGGTTACGACTCGATTGTGTGGGTTGTAATCTTCCTCCAGTCGTTCGGCGGCATCCTGGTGGCCGTTGTTGTCAAGTATGCCGACAACATACTGAAGGGGTTCGCGACGTCTGCTGCGATTGTCGTTGCTTGCATAGCATCTATATACCTGTTTGACTTTCATTTAACGTTCCAGTTTACGCTAGGTACGCTGCTGGTTATGTTAGCTGTTTACATGTACAGTAAGTACGTGCCGGTTGTGTTGCCCAAAAAGACCATTCTCACTGCCTAGGAGGACATGTTTCAGGTTTTTGTGTATTTCAAAAGAATTTATCAAGATGAAGATCTTTAGGAAGAATTGTAAATATGATAAAGTGGTTGGAATTTATTTTGAAATCTGTGTCACAAGTATCTGAGTTGAAAACAGTTTTTTTTCAAGCTTTTGAGTGGATTGGAAAGAGTTGTTGTCTGTTTTCAACTTTAATCTCTTCAAATAAAAATCAGGTTTAGGAAATTGTTCCCAAAAGTCCAGATTGGTTGAATCTGCGGCGACCCATTTGCGATTAGCTGTTGAAAATCCTGTTCTCGTTTTCTGTGGTTTGTTGTCACACTACAGCTCTGTTTCAAGTACAGAGCTATGTGATTAAAAATTTAGATAAGGTGTCCTAGAATAGTCGCCAATTGAATTTAAAGAATGTTGACGACATGCTTACACACAATAACTTCAGAGAAACAGACTAACGATACACTAAAAGACGCTCAGAGAGTCCGGATCAGACAGCGACTCACTGACTCAGAGACATCACCATCTTTACAGCACCGGACTCACTCTGTAGAGATTCAGTTTATTAGCTTAGGGTACAGCTCTGTTTCACAAGCACTGAAGTGTGAGTCCATTAAGACTAAGAGGATTCATATTCATTCACTAAGAACATTTCATGGGGCAGCTCTTCGAGAGAGCTGCTCAGAGGCGCTCCCAACCCCAGCGCGGGTAAATAAAAGAGTCTTAATTAAGGTGAGAGAGGAATATTTGAGAAGCACTAACCATGGAAGGACGGACGGATGGACTCTCCACTCTTTATGGCTTTTGACAGTTGCCTTCACTGAAGCTTCTGATTGAGTCAACTTGGCAGACCAGCAACCAGGTAGATGCAGCACATATACAAGAAGGCCAGTACAGCTGTAGTACCTTTTTTGTGCAGCTGAAAATAGTTAAAGATGTTTGCCGTCATCAGATTTGGAATAATTTACGATGGCCTAAAAATTCTTTATCTGAATAAATGGCCAATCTGTATTGAACTTATCCCATATAATGGGCAAATATGCTAGTTTTGCATATTGTGGGAGAAACTGTTCTATAAATGTAGTACTATATGGAAAGCGTGTGGTCCAATAATCTACCTGAGGACTTGTTGCTGGTCGTTTCTACAAAATTGATGCAAGGCTTTTGTTTTCAGCGCTCTTTGGGCAAGAATGAACCGTTGTGTTTGTTTATTACGCACTTGAATGTAGAAAATGGTTGCTCCCTTTTGTATGTATTTATAAGAAAGAAAATATAATGTTAATATTAATAGTTATTTCACTGGTAGGTAGTCTTGCACGATCTAATGGTCTATGTTAAATTTTCATGTGTTTGGTGATTAATGAAAATCCAATTTTGCACTTACTTTGTTTCTCTTTTGTGGAATTTGTGTTTGCTGTGATTAGATAGCGGTTAACGTTAAAGTCTTGGTTCAGTACTTCTAGATTTATCGGGGTCTGTTTTTGTAACTTTCTTGTGATATTTGATCATACTTGGTTATTTTTCTGTTATTGTGAGAATGTTGTAAAAGTCAGATTGAAATTTGATGACATATGAACAATTTCCAAGGCATGAGATTGGACTTCTTAGTTCTGCTAAGAATCAGTAAACATTTGGACGTTGGCATTCATGAACGGTGCAGGATATATTGTTTAATTTGTTCCCATTCATATAACATGGCTCCATGTTTAATGGTGATGACTTATATACAATAAGGATCAGTTGATTAAATCTTTCTTTGCTTCTTGGTTGAGATGAATATTGATTCTCAATAAATGCATTTGAATTGAATTGAAGTATGAGTTCGACTAGTACAGTATCGCACTGCAAAGCTGGTTCTCCAAAACTTCATCATTATAGGTAAAACTATGGTAGATAACTGGAACATGATATTTTGGAGATCATTCATTTCTACCTTGTATCTAGTTTTTGTTCCGGATGAATCTTTTCGATATTGAAAACAATAATATTCCATCAAATAATGGTAATTATTGTCAATTTAGAAATTACTTTCCTCATTAGATGAATGTTCGGCATATTTTTGCCAATAATTTTCCAACTTATTACCTAGTTATATTCTGCTTCATCAAATTACGTTTCTTCTCTTTAACGACAAGCATGTGCTAAAAATGCATGGGAAACTAATCCAATCCATTGTTAAAGAAGCAAAGGAATTCCAACTGTTTATAAAACGATTGAATCCTCTTGATGAA
Source organism: Dendrobaena attemsi (assembly GCA_034693945.1). Taxonomy (NCBI): domain Eukaryota; kingdom Metazoa; phylum Annelida; class Clitellata; order Crassiclitellata; family Lumbricidae; genus Dendrobaena; species Dendrobaena attemsi. The sequence continues at coordinate 6,398 of JAQFXW010003085.1, forward strand.
ATCTTTAAATTCCCATTGATCTAGTTTGTGGCCCACCTGAGCTTGCTGAACTTTTGTAGTCTGTAACAAAATGACGCAAAAGGCCATTTTTTGGCCTATTTGCATTGCATAGAGACGCTTTTATAAGCGTATGTTTATGTAAAAAAGGTGAGGTGGCCAAGTAATTTAGGGGAGCTTATAGAGAATTTTTATTTGAAAATTGTGCAATGACTAAAGAACGTCATAAGTTTTTTAGGGGCGTTTATAGAAGTTTTCATCGGATAACAAGCCATGACTAAAAGAAGGGCATCCGTTTTTGGGGTCACAGATGGTGCGGCCCGTGGCTTAAAGAATAATCATTTTGTGGCCCGCGTACTCAAAAAGGTGGGACAGCACTGGTCTAGACATTACTGTATGGCAACTATTTCACTTTGTTGCCAGTGTATTTAGTAGCTGTGAAACAAGAAATTTGCTACTCTACACAGAGCAGAGGCTGATTGTAACGGCTTCATTATAGCCCAGGTTCTGGCATAGAGCAATCGAGCCATGAATTTAAAGTCTGATTGCATCGTAGGAAATTGTCTTGATTTATATGATCTCGTTATAAGGTATTTCTTGAAATCGTTTCCAAAGAAAATGTCTATAACAAGTTTTCTTGTATAGTTGACTTTTGTGTTGTGTAGAAAGATCAAGAGATAATATCTGTAAATAAAGTTGTGTAAATAAAGTTGCAACCATGTTTGAATTATTTTGTGCCTGTGTAATACTGTGTATATTAGTTATGTTGGGAATTTGTAGCATACTTTGTGGAAAATATGATAAGATACGATTGGAAAGTATTTTCATTGATCCTGTACGCTGGTGTTACTGCATTTTCTTCTTTGGAAACCCAGTGGGCTTAGTCTTTAGCCCATTGTAAATGTGAGCACAACACAGATTACTTTATTATGTTAAAATCCGAAAAGTGATCAAAGGCTGTTTTTACTGAAGTAACTGTCTTGTTTTGGTCACCGGGTCGTCACCAATGTGTTTAGCACTTTGTACGTATTCATTTCTCGGATTAGTTATAAGGATGCTATTGAAGTGTACATGACATACATGTATTTCACGATGTTTGGTTGACAAAGACCTACGGAGGGTAAGCATCAATGGATTTTTACTTGCATTCGTGTGGCGACAATTGCATATGCTGACACACACAACTACTTGCCACAACTGCTTGAGCTGCATAAGTAGAGCCTGGTGCCACAAAATTTTCTTGGACTGGAAATACTAATGTGGGGCGTGCTGGAGTAGTGGATAATTGAAGATTCGCGACCGGAGTGTCGCTGGTTCGATTCAGACCCAAGCCACTGCATAAGAACCTTGGGCAAGTCCTTCACTCGCAATTGCTCGAGGCGCTTCAGCATGTCGACTCTGATATACCACTGAACTGTAGTCAGTAACCCCTCTGAGTAGTAGTTGACTTGAAGCGGCGGTATAGCAATATATGAATAACTAATAATTTGAGCGCTATAGTTTGTAAGCAGTTGAAGGAAGATTCAATGCAACGATTCAGAAGCACTTTTTTATATTTGAGCAGCTGTTTACAGGCAAGCCATTGCCTGTTGGTACCTTTACCGATGATTCAGTGATTAACCATTTGGTCTTTATTTGCCCAATATTGTCAATTCAACAACGTTAGATCCAAACAAGTTGGAATAAACATTTCGGGGATCAAATGTGGTTTCATCTTTTGTAAATCTTGCTTTATTTACTCGAGTATACTTACCATTTTCACATATTGTTAGCAGTATTTCTGTTTTGTGGTGTTGTTGGCTTTGGGGTTGGTGATGTGATTGCAGGTTGTCACTGACTAGAAACTGTTGTTTTCTTTGTAACTTCCCGTTATACTTTTTAAATGTAGCGTAATGTAAGTATACTTTTGTGGGCCTTCGAAGAATTGTTTGTTAGCACTGAAGAAGTGCTGATGCGTTAACTTGTGATCGATTGTTCAAATGTGATGTATTCTGTGTGTAGTTTTCTCTTGTAGAACCTCACAGTTGTCGACTGAAAATTTCTTCAGCGCTCAAAACAAAAATTATACTCATTGAATTGAAACACAGAATTTGAAGGGCAGGCATGGTCAAGGATTTGAGTTCACTCACGTCTGATGGTTGTACACACTGCTATTATGTACAGTTTGTTGCCATCAAAGAAATCAATGTATTCAGAATGCTTTGAATTGTGCAGTCATCCAAGTTTTGCAGTCATAACATTTCACTTTTTTTGGTAATAAAGACTGCAGATTGATTTGCATGTGATGTGGTGATCTTAATTGATGTTTCTTTTGGATGTGCAGAGGATGTTGGGTCTAGATGGGTTATTTCGGCCTCCCAAACCGTAAGTGAATGCGAGCTTCTGAGTGAGACCTGTCAGATTCTGTATGTAAGTGCTGAATAGCAGTATTGAAACTTGTCTCGACTAGATAAGGCGGAGTGTCATATAAATTGAAGTATAGCGACTTAGTAGCTGGTCTGTTGCTTTCGTTGGTGACGGTCCAACGGGTCAGTGCAGGTGTATTTTTAAGTGATGGAGACATCAAACTAGAAAGTTGTATAAGTTGTAGACATTGGGACATTATGCCTGAGGTGGCTGCATAACTTTGATGTACATCTCAATGGATAACATATAGCAGAAGGGCTTTAACGCTAGTTGAAGAGAGAGAGAATAATCCTGGGCAAAGTGAAGAATACTCTGAACTAAGAGTGAAAATACATGTTTACAATATTCTTAACGATTTTCTTCAAGAAGTAGAGACGCATACTAATGACCTTCATCTGGAGCAGGGTGACCAGCTGCTGTGGACGTCACTTGATGCAGAATGATGAATAGGTCGACTCCTAGTTCATTAGCAATTTACACCAATAATTGTAATTAAGTACTGGTGAGAAATAGGAAGTCATAGACCTTCTGTGCTTACATACACATGTACTGGTACATGTATTGTTTCATATTATTATATATGAAGTTTGTACTTGGATATATTATGCATTTGTACAGGTACTGGTTACAAAGTTTATTGGATATAATTGTGAAGTTTTGGTGTATTGTTTGTCAGCTAGATCTATATGAAATGGTGATGTTACCCTGAGGTTGAAACGAGTGGCATTGTGTTTCCCCGTCAAGTTTTGTACCCGTCAGTGTGTTAAGCACCCATATAATTATGAGTTGTGTAGAATATAGATTAATGAATTTGCACATTGTTTTAGAGTGGGTGATCGAAGTAGGCCTACGATGGCAAAATCTTGGACGGTTGTTGCACGTAGATTGTAGGGGCAGAATATAGGTCAAGTGATAAACAGTGCTGAGGTTATGTCTCGTTTTCTTTCGTGTTATGGTATATGGCTCGAGGACTTCAATTATTATTAGGTAGAATCTGAACAGATCACAGGCCATGTGTAGTTGCACTGGCTTCATATTGGATTTCTTTGTCAATTGCATGTTGTTGTTTACAGTCACTGGGGGAAATGTTTAGAAGCTAATTATTGCTTTGTGTTTCATATGATTTATATTGAAGTTTAGACAAACATGTAAGCATACTGCTTCCTCCTGTCACAGAGCCAAAACTTGTGCAAGCTTTGGCATCATGTTCCTGAGCCTTTCCTATTTGTTTTGTTCAATGAAATTGAAATTCTCTTTGTGAAATGAAGCTACTGTAATCACTTACAGCTGAACCTGTACATGAAAATAAAACGAGAATTTTTCGCAGTAGCCTCTGTGCAACCCACAATAAATGATAGGCCACAACAGCATGAAGTGAAGTTTGTTTCTGCTTAAAGAAGACATTGCTTGAGACACTGCTTGCTGCCATATTTTTTAGTTTTTTAACACATGCAACCTATTTTAATCATGTAATATTGCATAGGTTGGATACATGTGTGTTTAGTTTGTATATCGCAGTAAAAGTTAGGTTCTTTGTTGCTGCAACCTTAAATGATTTACACCATAACACCAGGCCAGCCTCTTTCTCTAGGGTTACCCCAGAACTCTGGACTGTGAACCGAGAGGTTCAGTTACAATGGCTTGGGTGATGTGAAAATGTGACTGCTAGTTCAGGGTCTGCACTTACCATACACTGTCAGTTAAAAGCAGAGAGAGGACTTGCCACCTGCCCTCCTATGCCAAGGCCAAGAAAGTGAGATTGCTAACACTTCATAGCCATGGCTGCCTCAGGGTCTGCAGTAGGCCCTAATTATGCCGGCAGGGCTGATGTTGAGTTGGATCAACACACCAAAGAACCTCATTTACCAAAGACATGGTTTTCTGCATCACATATTAGCTAATCCGTCCATATCGTCAGCAATGTCAACAGCTAACCGTGTGACCACCGCTGCAGCTACCGCTTCAAATTTTTGAGTCAATAATATTATCATAAAAATTCATCATTGGCCCGACACGCAAGGTCAATAAATTTTAATTTCGGGCCAGAAGCAGCAGCTGTCAAATGAACATGGGAAATTATTAATCAGGTTTAGGTTAACCTGTTTGAATCGAAGAGCAAGACAGTGTTGGCAATAATAATATTAAGTCAACGCATTTGCGGTATTAATCATATTGTATTCTACATTTCGACTTGAGATTGAACATTTCTGTTGTGGTCTGGCGTTAAAGGATGCTGCTGTAAGTATAGGCCTATGCATTGTATTAGGCCTATTCGGTGACTTTTGAGACTTTGAATAAATGGCAGAAATTGGCGTTCCATAGTTCGTAAGCAATCGAAATAGATCAAAGAGACAATTCAAAAGCACCTATCCGTTTGAATGGACGTCGCGCCATTTTAGGTTCCCGTGTTAGGACCGTGCTAGCCCGAGATGTTTTAATCTCTCAAATAAGCCGACACCGTGAAACAACCGGCCTGGCTCGCTCCCGATTTAGCTATAACAGGAATCCATCTGAAACTAGTGTAGACCTTGAAGAAGTCCTTCGACCATTAACAATTGCTTTGAGGTGGGGTTTATTATGATGGATATGACACCAGAATGAAGGTAAGTAGACTCAACGATCATTCGAATGAGGCGCCTCTTCGTGTTAATTTCAATTCGACAGCATATAGGCCCCTAATCGATTATAGTCGGGACGGCCTCTGAATAGTGATTTACCCAAGGATTATATATTATTCTGTATATATATAGTCCTTGTGATTTACCTAAAAAGGCGCTGCAAAAATATCAGAAATAAATACGAACATTATAAGATTTAACCTAGAGTACCGGTACTCTATTTAGACTCAACCTTCATTCGCAAGATGGCATGGCAAATGATGTGCTTTGGTGTGTTAGCTCCAACTCAGCATCAGTGCTGTAGTAGGGAGCGCCTCTGAGTAGAAATGGACGTGAAGAGACGCTATAGAAATATCCTAATTATTAATAAATAAAAATACTCTGCAGTAATTATAGCGCCAAAGCAGAAGGACGTCACTAGGACAGAGGTACTTAACGTTGAAACAAGACCGATGAACGCGTGGCAACGTGTGTGGTGAGCGAAATGTTGTGAGTTGAAGGAGGAACTGGATGCCTTACTCGTTGCGTCATAATATGTAAGTTTAAAAATCCTCACTTCTTTCGCAAATTGTTCTAGTTTCTGTGACCTGTATTATCGTGATGTGGTTATCCTGTAGTTTAGGCTGATTAATTATAGTCAATTATAGTCTATGTTTTCATTACCGTACAACTTCTTGTTTATTTATTTAAGCTTATTTATTTATTCACATATTTATATTGTTAGGTCCCTAAAGGTTCAAGGTTCTATTCTAATTAGTCTAGGTTTTATTCCATGATACTACACTCTTAAAGGTCTACCTAAGTAGCACAAAAGACTCTAAGTCAATTCTTCAATGAAGTTAAAAGTTATAATTCAAGACAAATA
>JAQFXW010003086.1:0-12281 GCA_034693945.1 Dendrobaena attemsi
TGCTAAGCTTTACAGAGCGCTTTAGAAGGGTCGAGTTTACGATTACGATTACGATGTGATGGATCATAAATTTATTTTACGCATTTGTACTGTCGCTGTGGAAGTTGGCGGCTGTTGCTGAGCTAATACAGAGCGAGATAGATAGGCCTGCAGGCAGACAGACACACACATACACATACAGAAAGAAAGCGGGGGAAAGAGGTTTGGGCGTCATGCCCTAACTTGGTGCGGCGTCTGGTCTAGGCTGTCGGGCCTGTATGTCGGCTGCCATTGACGGTGCCCCAGTCTCTTTCTAGTGGTTCTCAGAGGAGATGGTATCATTAATGAGTATTGATCATGTGGTAGAGCCCGTCTGCTTGCCCGCCTGACTGCGTCTGCGTCTGTGTGCACGCCTGATGAAATCTGTCACTGCTTTCCACTCTCGTATGCGTCGAACACCACCGAAATCAGTCGCTAACACTGGGCAGCCGAACCGAACTATACGGCGCTCGGGCGCAAATAATATCTTGTTAGGGAGGGATTTGTTTTGCTGGCAGTCGTTTGATGGCGCCTCCGTCATTGGACCAGCGCTGTGTGTTCTCCGCTGCTCTGCTGTGATCGTTAGTCCGTGCTGGAGCGTCGCAGCGTGCGCGTCGTTCAACGTAGTCGGACAATAATGAATAAAAAAATGGCATTTTATTCGCATTCGGTGGCATGCAAATGAAACCATTGTTAGACGGTTAGCAGCCCCGTCCGTTCCAGGTGGCCAGCCTCTGTTCGCTTGTCATCCCAGCTGAAGAATTACCGACAGCGGGTGATCGAAGCGATAACCGGCCGACCTGCCATCCCACCAACCAACCAACCCCCTACACAGGCCAGTATATTCCATTTTATTTCTTCATTTCTTCGTAGCTCGAAAGCAACTGATGTTAAGAGAGGTCGTCATCAGCGATTAGTGTCCTGGCTGCTCAACAGACACTTACGATGACGGGTCGAGCGATAAACGACGCCCTAATCAGCGCCTTGGTCTTACTACTGGCCGCTGCACTAACCGTCGTCACCACACTCACGGAAAATAACGGTAAACGATCGTTTTCTTGTCATTTCGTTTGAGTATACTTTGAGTATTACTAACAATTGCTTTGACACTCCGAAACAAGAAGCCATGGAGATTGGAGTCTACGGTCTGCCACACAAATTACGCCTGCTTTGACGAACTAGTCCTCACGAAATTGACCAAATTACTAAAAATCCTATTTAATGAACACTGTATATTTTACTGAACATTGAAGAGTTATTATCTAATTCTTTCAAATTATATTATTATGTTAATACTGGTTTTCTATATTATTATTGATTTAGGATTATTGATTTATAATTATCATATTTATTATAACTTATTACTTTATTAGGCCTATATTTATTACAGCTTATTGCTCTTAAAGTTCGTCATCCTGAAAAACACACAACAGGTGTGCTGTTAATAGCCACAAATTGAAAAATCTTAATGTTTGTATTTTTAAACAGCTGACAGTAGCCAGATATTTCAGATGTCAAAATATTTAAGCATTGAGACACAATTAATTTTATAAGCATATCATACACTAGAGTACCTATGATGCATATTGTTTTTTGTAATTTTTACACAATAGATCAAGCTAAATATTGCCATGGAAAATAAATAATCCTTTAAATTCATATTATGTTGCTAGCAATAAATTATTCAGATGGCTCGAACATTTGCAGGTCGGGTTGCCTAATTGCTTCCGATTTGGGGATGATGATTTTTCCATCTGCCCATCAGTGTTGGCAGTAACTCTAAGACATGTCATGTACATGGTTCTATTTCAGTTGCTCCAGGCATATGTATCAAAACATTGATTAATGCTCACTGTGCACTTAAATGTCAAATCTCTTTCCAGCTATGGGTAGAATGACTAAGAGTGAGGTTGAGGAAAGTGGGACAGCGCCTCAGAGACCAATCCTTTGCCATCCATCCTTGCCAGTTCTTTGTGACCAACCTCCACCTAATAATACAGTCTTGGTGCTGGGATCTAAGCTTTTAGAAGGTGTCTCAAGACTGCCAATACCGGTGCAGGACCCTGGCTGATAGCAAATGTTTGCTGTAAGGAAGTATATATATACATCAGTGCCTGAGTGTATGATAGAGGGTGCTTGGCCTCCACAGTTGATGTCTTCCATTCCTCCACATTAAATGCAATTAGGTAGGTGTATCTGCAGTATATTATGCATTGATTGAGACAATGATCGAGTTCTTTACCCTCAATTGCTCAGGGCTTAACCTTCTTTCTGCAGGCGACATATTAAATGAAGCTCTTCTGTGCGTTAACTCTGACTAAGCTTCAGCAATGTATAGTTGGCAGCACCCCTGAAGAGTTCATACTATGACAGGTGCTATATAAATACAGTGCAATAATAAAGAACTTAATGCTTGTTCGGTAATAGCAGTGAATTAAGTCGCTTTTACCGAGATACTAAGTTTTGCCCTTGCATCTCTTTACATAGTAGTTCAACAAGTACACTAAAGCATATCTCTATTACTTCGCCTGTAAATTTGCACAAACCAGGAGTTTGTCCTATAGCCGATAGGACTGTATATAGGGTAGGGATAGCAAGCATGAAATCAACTACAATTCTGGTGCAACATTGCAGGGACATGAATTCGAAAATTTATCCATGTAATGATGTAAATGAAATAAGCACGACCAGTCTAGTCTATAAGGCAATTCTTGGTAATGGCTCCCGAAGAAGCAATTCCTCTTTTGCAGTGCAATGCATATGATTCTTCGTACCAATCACTAAACAAATATCAGTTCTGCGTTGGTGCAGCAAATACATTAATTATGAATAGGTAGAGAGAAGCACAATTCATATTCAGAAGCTATTTTACGATACATGTCTTTCAAATCGTGTTACATGATGTTATACCGGCAATTGTTCCTGTTCTCAAAGTCTCCAATGTGACACACTTTAACAAAGCACTATAGTTGTATTCGATTATCATATTATAATTGTAATCCCAAATTAATGTATATAGATTCACTTAAGATAAACTCTACAAAGTATTTCCTGAAAACTATGGCACGACACAACTATTCCGAGATGAAATGGTTTCAAGCATTTAATTGAAAAACGAGAGAGAGAAATAGAACGGAGCTCATGTTCTAAGTTTCAATGTAAATGCGACTGGCTTTCAGATATCTTAAATCTTGGGCACTCAAGGTAGGCCTACATAGGTCGGTACCTAATGACTTGGTGTCCATTCAAATTGGTAATCTGTGTGGAAGGATCTCACCTGATCAAATTCATTGAAACATGAAGGGGTGAAGGCCGTATACAGTCGCTATAGCTAAACGAACAGACTACATCAAAACTCAATGTGTCCTGTGATGAATGAGACCCAGACACAAGTAATAATAATAATAATGTTAATGACGACGATTTATATGGTGTCATAACAGCCGTTTTGTTACAATAGGAATAGAATTTAAACCAATATACCGGTACAATTTCAGAGTCAGTTATCTTCTACCCGTAGCAGACAAATATTATTGGGCGTACAAATATTGTGCAGTATCCAAGGTGGTTCATCACTGGGCCACCAGCAGCAATTCTAAAGTAGATCAGATGAAATATCTAAATTTGCGTAGGTCAATTTTCATCTGGGTCTCGTAGCATTGTGTGTTTTCTATTTACTGGTTGATCAGTATCGATTCTATTTGCTATTTGTGTTCTGCATCTTTCCTTCTGATGTTCCCTAAATTATTGAAGAGCCAGCATATGCAGCATACTGCATCCCACCCGGCTAGAGGCAAATATTGGCCTGATGCCGGCAGCACTCATAAATCAGACACCAATCTGTTTTTGGAGTAAATTGATGAAAATATTGTGTAGTCCCTGAACCGGTGACAGGCTGACTAAGTAATTTATTTTTCGGGCAGGACTGATTGTTTTGCCTTATTTACAGAGTTCATAGGCCTTTGTAGTTTTGCGTTTTTGAAGATGAGGACATTGATGACTAGAGTCAGTCTGCTGTGGTATAATTTGTCCGTCCTGATATGTGCCTCTCTTATCTGGCTTCTGGTTTCGGAAAAGGTTTTTTAAACTATAAATATTATGCATTAATGCAGATTTTGGTAGCACTAGCTCACGTTGACTGCAATAACAGTGCTACGTTGTGATGCTGTTACTAACTGTTTTGGATATTAGTTTCAGCGTGCGTGTGGTGCACGTATCGATTGTGTGTGCATGCGTACATACGTGTGATTGTGTCGATGTGTGACTGTATGTATAATTGTATATATATGTTCCTTTGGGAGAGAGTAACTGTGTATTGTGTGTGGACTTTGCAGTGAATCTTTTTTGCACCTCCATCCTTGTATAAACTGATTGCAAGAGTCTGTATAGAAATGTTACCTGTAGTTCAATTCTTTAAATTGCAAACTGCTGCAAGTGGAATTTTCCTTAATGGATGCATAGGACACATTTCTGTGCTCTCTCCCCACCACTTTGGATTATAGTTGTAGGAGTTTAGGTGCCAATGGTGCCATGTATATTGCACCTAGGGGTGATCCTTAGAGGTAATCCCGTTCTGAGAAAACAGGAATACTAGTGTGGTCCACGATACATGGCCAAAAACAGTTCAATCTAATATCCAAGGCACCCTCCCAGTTTGTTAGACCTATCAAATGTATTATTGATACAAAATTTCAGCCTCAAATTCCAACTGGAAGTCGATGCTCACGGACTGTGTCCAGATTTGCACTGTACCGACAAATACATTATTCATTGTAGAAATGAATGTTTCAAGCATACATTCCAATACATTTGTATTTTATTTAAAAAAATAAATCACATATTGCTGTAATATGACAACACATGCGATATTAGAACATTTAGTGAGGCTGAACTGAAAAAAACTTTCAATGAGTTTGAAGATGTAAAAATGTCAAAAAACATTGTTCCGTACGGTACTCGGTAGGCCTACAGGAATGTTAATATTATTGTTCTTGGCTTATTACTACAGCACCAGTTGCAGTCTTTGACCCTGCAAACTGCAAGGTTTTGCAGGCACTGCATAAACATCAAATTTCTATTTTCTGAAAGTCAGAACAGGAAACCTTAATTTCAGCTTTAAAGTAGGTAGTGAAAATGATCTGAATATCATATACTACGTGTTTTATTGTAAATCATCAATATCGTCAACATCACCATTAGTTCCTTACAAGAGTCATTTGACGACTATGGGTACGAATAAACCGATTTCTATGATCATTGATCATTTATCAAGTCTGTTGTTCATTGTATCGTTGATCCAAGTGATGCAATAAGCCTTTAAGCCCTCATCTTATGTTGTCTTTCCAGCATATTCCTGATCTGCCTTTGTTTCTCCTTTCTCTGGGTATAGAATACAGTGAACACACCTATATAAGGCCTCATCATTTGCTTTGGGGTTGTGAGACATATTTTATTGTGAGAGAGATGATCCTGGAGATCTGTATGTATTGAGTAAGGTCAGCATCTAGAACACGGTGTATATAGTCAGATGAATGGATCTGTCTGTTTGTGTGATGTTGCTGTCTGTACTTTCTATCTATAAAACAAAAGATATAAAATATAGTGGCTTACTACACAGACTTTATGATCTGGACGACAGCACACCGCACTTTCTCAAGCTAGAATATTACGCACCCAGCCGACTGCATGATTGCATGTTGTACGCTCTTAGCCTCTTACGAAGACCGTTTGACATCTGTGCTTCAATTCTCTGCACTGTCTTCCAGTACAACGCAAGTACAAATCATCTGCTATCTTACTGATCAACCGTGGCTACTCTCTGTTTGACTCTGCTAAAGGCCATTGCTCTGTCGAATCAACTTTTCTTGATGGTATGTTGTTCCTGGTATGCTTCTTATCTTTGACGGATCTTCATTCGCAGTTGTTGATATTAATCCATGTGGAAAAGTCAACTCTCAAACACATAATTATTGATTTTGATTGGGATGTTTTGGAGCAGATTGTTTCAGTCCAGGTCATTTCAATAATCTTGATTGGAACCCATAACAGTGGAACTTCTAACAGTGGAACCCTAACAGCGAAACCCCTAACAGTGTAAACCTTAACAGAGAGACCCCTAACAGTGGAATTTTAACAGTAGAACCCATAACAGTGGAACCTCTAACAGTGGGACCTTAACAATGGAGCCTTTAACAGTGGAACCCCTAACAGAAGAACTCCTAACAGTGGACCTACTAACAGGGGAACTCCTAATGGAGGAACCCCTAACAGTTGAACTACTGTATACAAGTTTTATGTATATCCATCATCTTGATTGTATGCTGACCTCAGCATTCCTCTGTTACACAATGACCTTTGCTTACCTAGTCTAATAAATCAGACTTATTCCAGCTATCTTGGCAGCATCACCTGCATCTGGAAGCATCCCCGCTGTTCCTCCTGCTCCTGCTCCTCTTCCTCCTCCTTTGTATCAGATGGAGGATACCGATGGAGTGTGGATGCATCCCTGGGAAATGGGATGCGTCCTGACCTCCTGACCTTCATCATGACTTGGGGTGCTGGTGCTGCTCAGCTTGACCCTGCATGCCCCATGGTGTTCTTTTACCTCTAGATGCTTCAAATGGTGCCTATGTGTTTAACACATGAAGAGCAGTGGAGAGAGAAGTGTTGGAGTCTTGCTGACCTGTTGCTGTGACCAGCCCTATAAGAAGGTTCTGCACTACGTTTCCTATTTTCAACGTCTGCTAATTCTATTATTCTTATTTTCAGTTAATTATTATAAAAGTCTTTGAGAGTTGAGCACTAGGGTAAAGTGCCGACAATCATCATGATCAGTGTTTGACGTCAGCTGCTTTGGTGGCGATGGGTATGAATAATGTGCTTATGTGCATTGATTATATTTGACATCGTAACATGATCACCTGGCGAATGAAGGTTGAATTAACTTATGGAAGACTATGCTACTCGATCTTGCCTCCTATAATTGTAGACCAATGTTGAGTTTTCTTTTCCCATGTTAAGACAGTTCTCAGTAGTTTTCTTGAAGGGGCACTATATAAATATCCAAAATGAATGAATAAATATAAATGAAGGCTACTTACTTACTTACTTACATATTTGTCCTACCATGTATACCAGTGTCTTATTTATTATACTATGCCTCCCAGCAAAGAAATTGTGAGTGAAGAACTCGCTCACATTGAGGTAGATGGTCACAAGACAGGGTGACTACGCGGCCACTCACCACACATGCATACATGGAAGCTAGCATTGATATTCATACATACAGATGGATGGGAGGGTGGGGTGGGTGGTGGGAGGGAGGGTGGGGTGGCTGATGTCAGATGGAGACTGGGCTGGTGTCAGATGGTCATCCTTTCCCTGGAACTGGAGATAGGACGGACTGGCACTGATGAATCCTAGTTCTGGCTCTTTCTTGAACTGGATCTGTCTTTAAAGGACTCTACCCAGCAGGACAATATCCAGATGACTTGTCCACTGCTGGCCTCTAATTACACCGTGTCTCTTCCCCTCGCCCCACTGCTCTCCCCCACCCACCCGCTGGCAGGTTGACGCACTGACACTCAGACTGACAGCATGACGGGTTGGACTGACTGACAAACATACTGACTTGTTAATTTAGGCATGCTGAATGTTACTGTTTTGATTGACATGCCAGGCACACTGACAGGTTGACAGACAGACTGACTGGCCAATAAGCAGATTGTTGTCAAGTGTCTGGCTCCTTCTGTCACTCAACAAGACAATAGTTGATGCTACATCAGATCACTCTCCTTACCATTTAAATTCTCTTTACAATGTAAATTCTCTCTACAATGTAAATTCTCTTTACACTGTAAATTCTCTTCACAATGTATATTCTCTTTGTGCCTGGTTACATAAAACAGTTTTGAATTGAATGTAAACCTATGGCACGGTCTAAATTTGCATTACAATGTGAATCCGTATTACAATGTAAACTTGTGTTACAATGTAAATTCATGAAATAATTTACGTGTATGCAAATTCGTATTGCAATGCAAACTCTTGCTTTCCTGACAATTCATGTTGCAATGTAAAATTCATATTACAATGTTTATAGTAACTTTGTGTTACATTGTAAATCTCCTGTAATATTGTTTAAATACCTTGCAACTTGCTATTCAGTTTCTATTTATGTTCTGGATCTGTTATTTATATCTCACCTGCAGGTTGTAACATAAGGCTGATTCAACAGGGAGTCTGACATTTCTGCTGCCTTACAGGATTCCCAAGAATGGCCCAGCTGAATACATTTGCACACATTCATAATTGGATATACAATGTTTATGCTAGCGGCCGTAGTTAGGACCGCCTCTGAGCAGTAGTGGACTTGATGAGGCAGTGTATAAAATTAGAAATATATGAATAAATATATGTGTATTCTTTCACATATATATACTGAAGCGCCCACGTGCATTGTATTGTTTGTTGAATTTTTGGGAGCCGTATGGCTAAGATAATTAAGCTGCTCTCCACCTGGCGGCTGACTATCCACGCCTCAGATTCACATTTCAGTGCGATCTTGCGTGCGTTACAAATTTAGCAAATAAGTAAGATGATATAAATTCTTACTTAAAATTTAAACTTTCAGATTTTCCCAAGTAGGCTATACCTATTACCTAAGTACTGTCTAAAATTGTTATAGCAGTCTTTGTCATGCCTGTGACATTGGGAGCTTGTTGGCTGTGCTAAACTGATTATTGACCCTGTAATAAACCGCTTTCACCCATATAATAAACAGCTTTAATTGCTAAAATAAGCAACCTTTGGCCATATAATAAACAGCTTTGAACATGGAGAGTGTAGGGCCTTAGTGAGTCCCACGCTACATGCAAGATTCCTATACAGTACGTGTAAGATTCTAAGAATCATGAAACAGTGGTTGCAGCGCTTGATCGCTCTGGACAGACAACATAGGCCTAAACGAGAGGACATAGAGCATCACTTGGAGTCTTGGACTAACTCTATCGAAAGTAATTGACCTGACAAATGACAGAGGAGGACACTGTAGTTACTTTATTCCTAAAACTTTGTACCAAACTAGTCATCGCCTCTACAAGGATTGAGTCAGGAGCTGATGAGGATGCTATAATAAACTTCAGACAGATTTTGTTATGAAGCTTCACCCCAACAGTCCACCCCTAAAGAATTCAAAGTTTATTACTAAATCAACCACCCTGCAACCCAGTTGTTAGGAACTAGACGTCAGTTTTATTTTACTGCATGCGTGGGTGTATCTACTTAGTATATTTTGAGGGATCGGATTTGTAAGTCCTTTGAACTGACATTTGCCCTGCGTCCTGACCCTGAGGGTTAAACTGGTGGAAAGGTCGAGTTTTACTGCTGTTGCTGAAAGCAGTGGAAAGGCTGCCTGATGATTATTGGAGTGAGAAGGGCAAGAAGAGAAAAGGCTAATAGGAGGAGGCAGTACCTTCTTAACAGCCTTGTAGGCCGTAGGAAAAGCAATCTCTGGGACCTCTGCCAGCCTCATCCAACCCGCAGGAGATAGAAATATAGAAATTTAAAACTTAAATTTAAAATTTAAAGTAGGCTATTATACTTCCAATGAATTTACTGATACTTCTACATCCTCTCTGTAACACAATGATTCACAGTTCGGTGTGACCTTGCGCACGCCTTACAAATTTAGCAAATAAACAAATAATAAATAAATAAACTGAATGTATAAACTTAGCAAAACGTGCTGCAGTGCAATGACTAATTCTTGTGTCTTTCCTATTTGAAGCCCTAAAAATCTCTCGTGACCCTGTAAGGACTGCCCGTTGACCATCTCGACCATCGTGCCCATGCCTTAAGATGGCACTGGGGCCAGGGCAAATAGGTCGAGGAGGAAAAGAGGGAAGGACAGGACGGAAGAAATCAGAGGAGGAAGGAGGATTACAAGGAAGAGAACATTCTGCAACAAAGTTTAGTTGAAGAAAGAAGAGAGGATAGGTGCATGACGGATGCATTGCTGCATCATATTTATTATCAGTTGAGCAGAGGCCGAGTGGAATAGGTGGAGAGGTGGATCAGTAGGACAGGGATAGTGATCCGGGACTAGTAGTTCTGTCTGTTGTTGTGTCTACAAAGATAAGACAAAGATATCCAGGTTCTTGTTATTGTGGAAATGGCTTGATTTTCCGGACTATTCCCTGCTGCTCTTACCTCCATCTCCCCTCCTCCGACCCAGTGAACCGCAGGTGCATGGTCCACTGACATTTCTACTGAAGACATCCCTGCCAATGAAATTACTCTCCGTAGAAATCATGGGGAATTTCCCACGAGGGGGTTTTCCCAGCGGGAGTTTCCATAATGGTGAACTGATTAGCAATTTGGTAGACCCTTAGCATCACCGGTTTATGGTTGCCGACTTGCTCAACTTCACCTGAGATTTAATTAGGGAGTTTAATTTAAGATAGGACCTGGTATTTACACAGAAGAGGGGTATATAGAACTTTAGAAGAGAATAATAGGTTTCCTCTAAGAAGAGCTGTCCATTTATGCAAAGCCCAGGGTACATGGCTCAATTAGCTATGTCTACATAGATGGTCCGTATTGGCTGCATCCCATGATGCCCTCCCTCGAAGGTTGCTTGTTTTTAAGAGATTTAATCTTGAGCCAAAAACGTTCCTTATCCAGGGCAGGGCCCAAAGGCATAGAATGGTGTTGATTCAAATAGACATGTGGTTAAGCATCTCATTGTATATTCACCGAAAAGTAATCTGTTGGTTCTTGACTTGGGGAGAGGGCTTCCATTCAAAGGGGTAAGCGTGGTATAAAGAAGAAAAGTAGTGAGGAAAGTGGTGCCAGTCCCGAGACTTAATAAGGAAGAGGGCAATGCAAATCAATCCCCTTAAACTATAACCAAGCAATTATAGTTCAGTTCATTGAACAATTTTTAGCAGGTCGAGCCATATGGTTGCTATAGATATCAGTGTATACATTTTGCATGTTACAAACTGTTAGGCACTATACTTTCTTAGCCTTGGCCTATGGGAGGGTGGCCAGCTCCGTCTAAACTTCGGCAGAGTGTTCACCTCTTCATTTCATATGTGAGTTGCGTATGGACAATTGTGGAAATCCTAATATCTTCAGTCTTACAAATAGCAGAGATCTTAAGCCCGAATTTGGATCGAGTCCAACCAACTAATTGTCAAGTCTTTGTGCCAATATTGAGTAGCTATCTTATAAGGTTTAAGTTCGGATGTGTATGGGTATAGGGATAGGGTTAGGATTAGGGTAGGGCTGAAGTGAAAACGTATATCTGGATTGAGAGAACTTTATATCCTATAGTGTTAAATCGTTAAAGGCCAGTTTTGCTGGGCAATAATGCTAGGATTAGAGCCAGGCTGAAGTTGACAGTGTATAATGTAGATATAAGATTTATGTAGCCCCTGGAATTTTATGTTGGGCCTTTGTGAAGATTTGTCATCAGGTGTTTTTGTGTGACTGACACTGGTTGTAGTAGACACTTTATACCTGTTTTAATGAGTGAAACTTCTGTCTGCTGGTAAAGACAATTGTACTTTTAGTGTAGGCCCACGTGTGTTGCTGTAGTTGAAAATAACCCTGTATTCACTCTGAAATGGGTGGGAATTCTTTTGAACAAATATTCCACACCCTGGGAGAACAGTCACCTGGGAGGGAAATTTGGGATATCTGCCCTGAGGCTTGCGTAAATTGTTGATATTATGGGAATAAATGTGCAAATGTTTATCTCAATTAACAGGCGGTACATGGAATGGGTATCTTGCACCGATGTGCATGGTCTTCAGAATTAAGTGAAGTTTTGAACAATGTAATCGGATCAGGTCATTGAAACATGGCACATAGACATAACGGTCGGTCGCCATAGGAAATCTGGTTCATATCTATTAGCTATGTATCTGAAAGTAAGTGTGTTGAACGGCAATGGAGATAATTTATTCGTAACCGTCCATGCCATATGTCTAGCTGGGGAGGAACTGATGAAGATTAGTCAATTCTGTTGCATTCCATTGGCGCAAGTGACTCGAGCAGTGACGCTTATGGCTAAACGATTGCTATCGGCTAGACCAGTGGTCTCAAACTCAAGTCGTCTGGTGGGCCACATCAGGATACTTGCAATGGTTCACGGGCCGCAACATGACAATATACGGCGCACATTTATATTTTACTATGCACAACGATTACAACTCAAAGATACCATGATGTGCAGTCCATTAATACCACATTCATTA
>JAQFXW010003087.1:0-12279 GCA_034693945.1 Dendrobaena attemsi
AGCTATAATCAAGGCCGTAGCCAGGATTTTGTTTCGGGAGGTGTTTTAAAGATCTTAGAAAATTTCTTTTACAATATTTTGTTTTGGGGGTGTTTTACTCCAAAGACTCGTATTTTCCTACCTCTCTAGGCCTACATGAAAAACGAACTTTTACAGTTCCATTTTTTCATTTCAGGGAGTGTTTAAACACCCAAAACACCCCCTGTCTACGGCCTTGGCTATAATTATATTAGAGTTATGAACTTGTGCAGATGCTATCTAATCACAGATTCCTACGCTTTTGCAAAACTTCTGTTAAATTTATGTGTTTCCAATGTCCTTGTAGTCATACATCTTCTGCTTGATGTTCTTTGTGGAAGGTTCACAGTACTTGAGCGATTACCTATTGTGAATATGTGCATTCACTAAACAATTTAATCTAACATCTAAATGGAACATTTAAAGACTGAACTCTGCATACAGGCCGATCTGGATTGAGCTCCCTACTTACAAGTACTTCCAAGTGCTTCTGAATCGTTGCATTAATTATACTTTGACTGCTTATAAATATGGCACTCAATCTCTATGAGTATGATTATATTAATTTTGACCTGTCTAATTAAGGCAACAATTATTATTTGGTCCTTTTTAATATTGAATCTTTGTTCATTTTACAGCTGGGGAAGTCGCTGGGGCATGAATGGATATGGCATGATTGCACGAAACCAGAATAATATGTGCGGTGTTGCTTCATTGGCCAGCTATCCTGTAGTCTGAAGTAAGTTCTAATTAAGATGTTCAATTGTTCATTTCAATTTTGACCAGTTTTGCCAGTGTTTTTAAAGATATAGTCATGTTGAGCAATTTCAGTTGGAAATTGTTGCAAATCAGATTTTCTGAATTATACCGTTAGCATCACGGGACCCATTATATGTCATGGTCGTTCTTCAAACCTTTAAATATTTCATATGGATTTCCATGACTTATGCTGACTTGTCGGAGAATATACTCTACAGTTTATGATACATAGAGTACCGTAGTTCCCAAAGGTAAGGATGTGAGTTTGCAAGCAGCCATTTTTTAAATTTGTAAATTATGTCGCTAAGCCAACCAACATGATGCACATCATTAGCATTATCCCTGAACATTATTAATTCACTATTACAAGAATTTTTTTGTTTTTTTAGAAAGTTTTCATCTCTGTTGCACAGTCAATCAGGATGTCCATGAAACAGTGGAAGCACTGCCAACTAACTCTGATTCTATCTTGAATTGCTAGTATAGTTTTAACATGAGTTTACATTTAATTATTGTATGGTATCAAACATAGTACCCTGATGTTTAATTGATAGGAATATTCATGTCAAAGTGTGAATGCATCCCCGATATTAATTTTCTTGTAACGACCATAGTGTGCCAAAAGCGACCGTTAGGCAGGAGAGAATTTTTTCGTCTATTAAATTAATCTAGTCCAGTCTTAATAACAAATATTCTTTAAGTGTCATGTTGCTATATTTAATTCCATTGTTATAATTGAGGCTTGTCACAGCAAATGTGTAAGCCTAATATTTAATAAGGAATGTGAATTTTTGCAATGTAAATGCATAAGAAATATTAATTAGAAATATTTATTATACAGCTCGATTTTGCCATCAGTTTTAAGCAACCTTGCAAGAGACAACTTTTTTTAATCTATGACATTTATCAAGTCCAGTCTTAACAAAAGCATTCTTTGAATGTTTACAGTTATGTTGCTTATTGTTAGGTCAACATCTAGTTGGATAAGAAACAAATCATTCTTAAACAGTGATATAGAAAATGCATCATGGAGAAATTTACATGGGGTTTGTTGAGAGAAAGACAAGAGCATGAGCTTCTACAAGCATTGCAGGCTGAAGTAGGCTAATTCCCAGAATAAAGTAGGACTATGGATTAGGGTAAGGTTAGAATTTGTGGCAATACTGCACTCAAAGTAGCATCATTCATAGGGGTTTCTTGTAATCATACTATAAGTGATATTTCTATCTATCCTGAACCTCTTCGTACCAAAGCGCTTGCCTCATCGACTTATAATTTAACTTTTAAAATTGTTTTTTTGCAATAAAAAAATTAATGATATTCTACTTGAATGTAGGCCTTTCTAGAACAGATTCATGGGTTAAAGAAAACCAAATTGTCAAAGTCATTTTCTAAAATTGGTTTACTGTCTATGGATATGAACGTACTTAACAAACCGATAATAGTGACAATATTATAGAGAACTAAAGGGCCTATCTATTTTGGCGATGCAGTAGGCGTAGGTCTTCTAGTTCGAATATAAAGACCTTACAACCTTAAGTCCCACAGTTGCCATCCACAGTGTAGGCCCTATAATAGAGGGCATCAAAGAGTTGGCATAGTGGCATTCATTAAAAATTTCAAACCAGAATCCTTGTATTGATTTAAAGCTTAATCCATTCTGTGTTCAAACTAACAGCCATATGATGAATCTGAATAAAGTAATTGACCATTTGGGTATGTACAGGGGCTTCTATCCCCCCAAGCAGCAGGGCTCAAGACACTGATGACCTTCCATTTCCCCCCTTAAAAATCTTCTTTCATCCCCGGACCAGTCATTCCCACCCTATTTCTGAAAATTATACATTATAAAATGTTCCCCTCTGACTTCTACTGGGCGCAACTGCGCCCTCTTGATATAGGGATAGAAGCCTCTGGGTATGTATAGGCCCTATTTGTTTATTGAAAAGTTACTTACAAGCCGCAGCAATTTACATAAAAACAAAAGAATAGCCTATACCACTCGTACAACTGGCGGCCAGCAACAACGGTGCTCATTCCACTGGTCACTGCAGCCGATTGGCTATATTATTATTAAAGTTACAACCACGTATGAATAATAGCCTAGCCTATCGAGCATTCGAGCCCTTGGTGGCTACAGACTATGGTGTTGCCTACCTTCATGGTAATCGTAAATTTGACACTTCTAAAGCGTTCTGTAAAGCAACTCGCTGGGCACCAGCCAATTCACGAGCGCTGCGTAAAGTCACAGGAATAGTCAACGGTGGTACGAGGTCGAGTTCCAGAAGGTCAGGGCAGTGGACAGAGCTGCTATTAAGGCGAGTGTCGTTTAGGACGAGGGTTAGGAGGGGAGAGTCACAGTATATATAATTACAATACTGTGGGAGAGTCTTTACAGAAATACACACATAATTGTGTGACGCTGAGCAATAGTTTCGGGCTTTAATTTTTTTATTATTTATAATTATTAGGCAGCCTACATTTTATTTTGGCATCCTAAAAATAGAGCAGGCCTATACGACTCTACAATCTTTGCTAAAAGTATTATCTAAAGCGGCGCCTTATCATCGCGGCGCATCTGACTTAAAGCGGCGCATTGGTGCTTGTTAATATTAGTTGAAGAACGAGGCTTCAGAATAATAGTTGCCGATAATTATGGAATATTACTTTTAATGATAATTTATGTGGCAATTATGCAGTAAATGCGATTAAAGTCTGATTTATTGCAGGAAATTGTGCACCAGTTATGTTATCGTTTATCAGATTATACCCATAGTAATAATGAAAACGTGCCCTTTTGCTGCTACTTTCGTTAGCCTTTCGTTTTTAGTCTTACACCTAAGCCTATGACTAGTAGAACTTTTACTTATCCTCAGTTGAAACTCCATTGTGGATAATATACAATATGAATTCTGCTCCACAATCAGAGTTACAGCATCTGAAATCCAATGAAGAGGAGACAGAAATGCGAGATTTAGGTTTGATATTTGTACACATTCTATGGCCAAACCTAATTAAGTTCACATTCTATATACATTAGTGACAATTTTCATGATTTAGAAGTGTATTCTCAAAAATTAAAAGAATTAGTTTGGGCATAGTTGTTATATCGGGGAAACGTATTCAAGTATGGCTGGCGGATGTTGATTGATTTAGAGTACACATAAGAGTCTCTAAGAGTACCCTTGTGAAATGTGAATTAGTGTGAAATTAACTGCATTAGTCACTCCAAAACGGAAATGTTTTATCGAGGTCGCTTTGGTTTAAAATTACTGCAGACAATACCAACCCTGACCCTAACCGACCCTCAAGACGCCAAGGAATCGAGAATTCATACGAATTACAGTAATCCTTTGGCACTCAAATCTCTTGGGTCATTCTGTCTCAATTCAACACATGGCTCCAGGTCGACCATCTCAGATTTAAATGAAACTTTCACAGAATGTTTATTATGGCATTAGAAGATAATATGCCAAATTTTAAATCACTATGATGAGAACTTTTGAAGATATAGATTTTCAAAGAGGTATGGGGTTACCTCATTTTTGACGTGTACGTCTATTGTATTGTGGATCTACTCTCGATGCTGGCTGACACTCAGGAGATTGAAACCTTGGGCCAGCATTGTCTGTGCGTGGCATCCATTCAAACGTACAAGTGGTGGTGAAGGATCTCACCCGATCAATTCTTTGAAAATGAAGAGGATCGAAGCCATATTTGGTTGCAATAGATAATTGATTACCTTTATTGTCTGCATGTTTTTAACCACAGTCATAAGGTTAAAAGGCATCTAGTACAGATATAAGGATAATTATAAAATTTCATATATAATTTAATAGATTTAGCATAATATTTAGGTAGACAATAGACATACTTTAGTACATAAGTCTATGCATATTGCATAATTATGCATAATTTGTTAAATTGTCTATAAAATCTATGGGATTGAAATTTGCAGCTCAGGATGTTGAATCTCAGATAGAAAATAGTCAACTTTCTGCCGAAAATGAAGACAAAACATCTAAAGATGATGAGAGACATGTTGTTGAAGGTGTTGATCCGGAGGATGTAAGAAAATCAGAGGTAAGGCTGATTTTTACTTTGTTAATAGCTTTTTCCGCTCCCTCATTATAATGTTACTTTTCGCTCGAGTCTCTTACGAACTGGTCCTGTTTAAATTTAGAAACTGGGTTATACTAAATAATATAATTGAATGTGTGTCATTGTGTCCACCTGTGAAGGGTACTAATTTAATTCATCTGATCATAGTCTTTATTTGAAATATATATAGAATTTCTGTTAACTTGTTAAGGAAAATGATTGTAGCTTGATGAGTATGCCATAAAGTTACTATTTTGTCATCTTTATTGATGCGTTTGATTCAGGTGTCATATATTTCAGTTTCACAAATATCAACACCTGTATTCAGTGGATACCAAATTGACATAATGAATTTAGTAACTTGGATTCCTAATTGGAATTTCAATTCCTGCCTGTCAGATCCAAAGGGACCAGTTTTCCCCCTTATCATATCATGTTTAAACAAATTAAAGGCGCCAATTCAGCAAGACAGTGTTTATAAAGAGGAAAGTCAATGAAGAGATCCCAGACATTAGTTTAGCCGTTCGTGAAGGGGAAGAATGGAAGTTTATTCCAAATCGAGGGACCATCAGCAAATGCCCATATTCATATAGTTTCAATTAAATTTGGGGAATATTGTGGTTGGGATGCTTCCTCTTTTCCATTTCCTATATTCTGTCATGAAGTCGATGCTGGTACTTGTCATGCCATTTATTTCAAATAAGTGTATTTGATTAATTTTGTAGGCGGCTCAGCAGACATCGTTATATTTCAAGGATGGAAAACGCAAAATAGATTTCGTATTAGTCTACACGGAATCATCGAAGTCAAAAGAAGTCTACCGCGAAGTATTTGAGAAAAATCTAACAAAAGAAGGACTCGAATTGGAGCATGAGAAGCGTGAGGTGAGGTTGGAGTTGTTTTTGATTCAGTTAATTAATTTTTACTCGCATGAGTTTCTGTTAAAGCAGTGTATCTGTTACAATAGTTTCAAAGCTAATATTATCATGGTTGAGTCAAGCTGATGCAAACATGGCTAAGAAGGAAGTGCCTTTTGGAGGATTTCACAAATGAAAGTTTTCACTGTTAAAGCCGATATACATTCATTCATTTTTCGTATGCATGCAAGGAAAGATAAAAAAGATAAGATATGGGTGAACATTGTAGGGCTTTTTATCGTAATTTTGGATTTAGAACTGAACCATGCTGTGATGCTAAAGATTAACTACTTTTCATCAGGCCTCAAACATCTGCTTGTTAAGTTGTTATTCGGTCTTAGGCCTAGTCCTCATTCATATACAGGTCTAACAGCCCATAGTTACACTTCAGCTGTTATCAATTGAATTGTCAACTATTCCCCTGATGTCTACAAGACTCTGTTGTGGCCCTTACCAAATATGCAACTGAACCAAACGATTAGGCAACAGATGACATTAACTGTAAGTAGTGCTTCAAATAACGTATAAATTAAAAGGTAGCACAACTTGACGTGGAAGTGTATTGAACCTAGGACGCAAGACTAGCAGTAATTGTGGCGATGTAAAGAGATTTGTATATTATAAGTTTTTCTGTGTTTCACTTTGCAGGTTGGTAAGGTGGTACATGTTTACGTGAAGATACACGCTCCTTGGGATGTCTTAACTCGTGTTGCAGAACTCATTCCTCTGAAGATGCCCATCAAAGTGAGAGCATGATTGCTAATATGCTTTTGCATAACTTTCACGTAATATGGTATTGAATAATATATTATTTTGGGAAAGAGCCATTTTCTAAGTTCTGGAATACCAGACTTCTTGAAGTGGTTCCTTAGTTAATCAATAATCATGTCAACTGACTGTGGGGCGTGGTGACGCAATGGGATAGTCGCCGCCTTGCCTCCGAAGGGCCACAGGTTCGATTCAGACCCATACCACACGTAAGCAAGTCCTCTACTCACAGTTGCATGTGGCGCTTTGGCATGTAAACTCCGACCTACCTTTGAGATGTAGTCAGGACTGCCTCTGAGCAGTAGTGGACTTGAAGGGGCGGTATAGAAATGTGTAAATTAAATTGAAAAACAAAAACCAATATAATTTAAGTTTTAAACTTATAATATCAGTTTTGGTGTATTCATTTGTGGTAAGTTAGGTTAATGTATCGCATCATGGCCTGATGAAAAGCATTTTATATAGCGCGTCTTGTAGGGTTAACTGTTCATGTTCAGACATGCTTCTAATGTGCAAGGCTCCGAGCAAAGAGATGGGTTTTGAGAAGAGCGAATATATGGAGTTGAAAGTTGGAAGTTCAATGACGAGATAAGAAATTCTGCTCTGTATTTTTTTTATCTTGTTACTGCTTCTTATTTACCTCTGATGTAGAATGTCTAGTTAAATGACAGTCTGGCAGATTCTTTTGAGTATTATATTTCTTTATTAGATTTGTCATAGTAATAATGCTTTGGTTTCTATAGCTAAATATTTTTTGTGAAAAGAATAGCAGTTAATATAATTAAGATGAGAAATGGTTCAGAAGTTGATAATCTGTGTTAGAGCTACTGTAATTTAATCTAGAACGCTTAATTGATTTGTCACAATTTCAAGGTTCCCGTGAGAATTGTGATAATGTCCACTGAGGTAGTTCTATCATCCAAACCATTCTGCAAGTCACAGCTCTTACCCTGACAAATTTCTGCCCAAATCTTCATGATTTCAGTTTCTTAAATATTCTATACTGCACAGTAAAACTATATATATATTCCCCAATTGCCATGCTTAGCACTTATTCAAGAACCTGTTCCGCACTGCATTATCTTCTGTCCAGCAATAAATTTCATGAGCTTTGATTTAACCAATTGTACTCTGCATCTCATTCTTCTCTAATGTCGTTAGTCCTCTCACCGTTTCTTCAATGCTCAAATCCTTTGTTCAAATTGTTTCTCTTTCTCTTTGTTGTTCATGTTTCAGATACGTATTCCATACAGTATTATAACTTGTCTAAACCGTGATTTATTTATTTAGCCGTGGCTGGGCTGGGAGCGCCTCTGAGTAGGTTCCTTGAAGGGGCGCTATATAAATTTTCGAAATGATGAATGAATGAACCTAGTGTAGTTGACCTTCGCTTGTTACTTCGGGTCAACCCATCGGACTTAAATTACAAACAAAGCTAGTAAGTCTGTCTGTCTTGATTTTTGGACTGGGCTGGCAGCGCTTCTGAGTAGTTTCTTGAAGAGACGCTATACGAATGTCCAAAATGAATGAGAGACAAGTTTTTTTAAATCTGGTGTTATTTTGTAACAGGGGGGGGGGGGGTCAAAGGGTGTTTCAGTCCCTGTACTTTCTGTGAATGCGAGGACGGGTCGGTTTCTCTTTCCTCTGACATTTAACTTTTACTTCACCTGTTTGACTGGCTGTTTATCTGGAATGTATATGTATGATCTGCCTTGTAGGTTGGGGTGGGTTCGGCAATTCTGGTGGGATGTCGAAGGTGCTAAGATAGTTGTAGACGCTTCCCGTCATCTGACGGCCAGGGACGACATCGAGAATATTCTGCAACGCGAGGGAATAAAATCGTCGGAGTTCAGTTTCGATCTCATCACTCCACAACCGATAGTTGTTGCCCGATATTCCATCGACGATTCGGACCTGGACAGCTAAACGACGTCTGTTGCATATAAAATGCATGCCATGACTATTATTGACTGTGATGTCTTTCAAGTTTCTGCCTAACGATGATACTTAAGTGCTTTTTATGCTGATATTGTTTGGACGTGTTACAAGTCGATGTCTAATTAATTATCATCTTGTTTGTAATTTAAGTATATTTGAAATAATTATGTTTTTACATAATTCTTTTTATGTATGTGATATTATACAGTATCAAATATTTAATTCTGTGTATATAGCGTTGTATTATACGACGCTTGTATATGTAATGCTACGACATACTACGTAATACGTATCTGGGTACATATTGAATGCATTTTCAATATAAACTTTGTGTATATGCTACGCATACTATGTATCTGCGTATATTTTAATTATGGGCATCAACTTTTATATTTGTATAATTGTACACTGTGTACCAATAAAAAGGGACCCCTTTTGTTAAAATACAAAATAATTAGTAAACACTTGCCGATTTTCGAAATTCCAATGCTATCTTATTCCTGACATAATTACCTAGTAGTTATTGGTACACAGTGTATATATTACATATTTAATTATACCGAATAAGCTGTTATCGAAGCATAATTTTGTTTTCTGACGTGTTTCAGCAAGTTTGTATTCAAGAGTTGTCCTTGAACTGGTATACAAATGGCTCTGCTTGTAACTTATTACCCATCTTGCTAACTTCCTCTGATTAATGCAGTAGACCTAAATCACAACTGTCTGATAAGTTAAGTTTACCTTTGTGTTTATCTAGTTTTTTTCTTTGTGCAAATTTCATTCGTATAATATGAATAGATTTAAACAGCCTGGCATGTAAACAACACCTTGCAAACAGTCTCAGAATCCAAGCAAATAAGAGCAATATAAAAACATCAGTGACTACAAAGCAGTGTCTACATACAGAAAATAATTTATTACAAGCACAATTATTAAGAAATAGTAAACTTCACAAGGCATAATTTCCATTTGAAGTTGGCAGTAAGGCCATGGTAATAAACTTTCTGTTCAGATTCAGAACATGTTGCGTTTGTTACTGTGATTTTGCATGCTAAATCTTGATATCTTCATCAGTTGCAGTTCTTATGGGAAATTATAGAAAACCAATTGCTGTTTGATTTTCTTATGGAAAACGACGGCAAACCAGTTACATTTATGGCTTGCTGTTTATTTGTTCTCTGCTTCTGTTGCTTGGTTCCTGTTCTCAGGCACACTTTACATTAGAGTCTGAATATGTGAAAAACAGATGGAACGTTAAATTTCACTTCGCTCCAGATCAGCGGAAAGAGAATGCCACAGGCCTTGAACACGATACACGTCGCATTGTACGCCGATCGATAGAAAGCCCATAGTTTCTCTCTTCTGAATGTCAGATAGGTTGCATAGAATGCCACGGCGAAGAAATGTCCGACAAGCAGCAGCGGCCTCGGTTTCAATATCGACAGCAAAGCAACGGGTCCGGAGATGCACTCGCCTCCAAGCTGGAAATACCGGAAGCAGGCTTCCTTCAGATGATCTATGTGTCTGTCGTTCGACGCGAACAGTTCGTAGAGAGCCATCGAGAGAACGTTGACAACGAACGAATGGTTGTTCTTGCGTTGCAGGTACAACGCCTGAGCCGCTCCAAGAACCGCGTCGGTGTCTCCGAGCTGCGGAATCTCCTTGAGCAGCTGACGACAGAGAACGATGTCGCAGAAGGCGACACTCATTCCACCGCCGGTCAGCGGATGTCTCATGTTCAGAGCGTCGCCCAGACACATCACTCCTCGCTTGTAGACAGGAGCCGAGGGAAGGAAACTGTTCGGCATGCTTCGCAGGTGACCGTTCTCAACGGCATCGTCGAACGCTTCCTTCAGATGTGGTGGCAGTTGCCCGGAAATGCTGTCCTTCAAGTATGCACGGATATTCCTCGGTAAACCGTTCCTTATGTCGACCAGCATGCGAGTTTGAGTCGACGAGATCTGATAGAGAAGAATGGGACACGGTACGGCCAGCAGCAGCTCGGCATAACCGACTTTTGCCAGGGGACAGTTCTCCAGAAGAAGTCCGACGAAGTTTGATTTCGTTTCGGGCGATGCCTTCACGAGGTCCTTGCGCAGCCGGGAGAAACACCCGTCGGCTACGATCGTCAGTGGAGCTCGAAGCGTCTCCATCGAATCGCTGTCCTTGGCCTTGAATGAAACACCAACGACGGTACCATTCTCCTCGATGACCTTACTAACCGTTCCCTCAACGTAGCTGACGTTTGGTTCTTCCATGGCAGCCTTGCGCAGAGCCATGACGAAGCGACCGTGATGAAAGGCTCTGCCGCACTGAATAACACCCCCATAACCCTCTGGATATGGAACATTGACGTTTGACCTCTGACAGAGGTCGTGCACGACGTATCCCAGGATCTGCTGTGCGTCGATGCCTGCCAGACAGTCCTGTAGACCCAGTAGCTTCAGCGCTCTGCATCCTCCGGGCTGTAACAGTTCTCCAACGATCCTGTCTGGCTCTTTTAGATCTCTCTCGATCACTGTAACGCGCCTACCGTCTCTAGCAAGAACAGTTGCCAAAGCAGACCCAACGATACCAGAACCAACGATTATCACCTCTGCCCCATGATACTCAGTTGTTGTACTCAAGAAGGACTGCCCTCCAAGTTCTGAAGGTTTTGATCCTGGAGGTTTAGATCCAATGAATTGAAACATCCAGACTATGCATAGAATTCCAAAAACTGTCAAAGACAGTAAACTAAAGTACTGACCATCACTCATATTACTGAGATCCATTTTAGACAAATTAACGGCCTCTACTTGCACAAATCGTATACTCTCCAAACTTCTAGAGTGCCACTGAAAAGCCAAGGGCAGGGCACCGGCCTATCCACAAGCGCTTCGTCGAGTCAGACGGGCTATCAAACATAAAAGTCCGCGTTGGTGAGAGTTATAATTTTTAGATTTACGCCCACCACCCGATGCTTTTAGCTTATGTTGCTCTTTTTCAACCCCTACGTATGATTAGTTAACGTTCCGGCT
The DNA here is from genome assembly GCA_034693945.1 of Dendrobaena attemsi. Lineage (NCBI taxonomy): Eukaryota > Metazoa > Annelida > Clitellata > Crassiclitellata > Lumbricidae > Dendrobaena > Dendrobaena attemsi. The sequence continues at coordinate 11,522 of JAQFXW010003087.1, forward strand.
GCAGTTATAACAACAACATCAACCGAATTAATTGAACAACATATAAAGCAGTTACTGAGAAATGATTGACAGCAGCAGAGGTATCTTTCACCATGCGGCAGACGAAGGCGGTGTTCACTTTCAGTCACCAGATGGCCGCGAGCAGACGACATATTACATGCAATGCATCAGCTGAGGCGCAGACGAATATCAGCTGACTATGCTGACTAGCATCGTCAGACGACCATCCGCTGGCCAATTGCAAAGCCCGTAACATATCCACTGGCGTCTCCTATTACTGGGATCATGTATCGTTCGGTTAGAACAGGAAACAGATCAACCAAATATATACTCTATTATCTGTGGATCAACCGTCTTTTTTAAGCCACAATTATTTCTAAAAGCTTTCCAAATGCGTGTTAGCCTATAAGCTTAGGTATAGTAATTATTAGGCCCTATGTCATACAGAATAGCACTAAAGCCACAGTCAAGGCTTCGCGCCATTAGCATAATAATTATGGAGACTTATAACACTAGTGCAGCATTACAGTTGTAGGCCTATGTATCGGGCGGGTATAGGCCTATATACTAGGCTATATTGTGTGCATGATGGAGCGTGCATCATGGTGGCGCAGTGGGATAGTCGCCGCCTTGACTCTGGAGGGTCGCCGTTTCGATTCAGACCCAAGATTTATAGGGACCTTGAGCAAGTCTTTCACTCACTATTGCTCGTTACGCGTCGGCTTTTTAACTCCGACACACCTCTGGGCTGTAGGTAA
>JAQFXW010003088.1:0-12279 GCA_034693945.1 Dendrobaena attemsi
ATCTTAAGGAGCATTTGGTGGGGGGTGCAGTGACACTGACGGGTCTATTGTTCGTCGAGGCACCGAAGCCATGTCGCAATTTAAGATCTGAATAGCCGCTTGTCTAATGGATCAAAGGCTACACATTGAGCGTCGACAGCCTGGGCTGAATCGACTCAAATGCTAATCAGACAGGTGTCGCTGCTGTCAATGACCATTGAGAGGCAAGGACCCATTGAAACATTGCTTGCCAACTTGGGCCTGTAGCCGCTGTCAATAGCGGACTGTGAAGAACGAGATATCTCGTCCCTCACATCCACATAAACCTAATTTCTGACGAGATATCTCGTTCCTCACAGTCAACGTGTTAACCATGAATTGATGTAAAAAACCATGATAGAAATGGGAATACCAAAACACTTAATACAACTTCTTAACGGATTGTACGAAGATCAGATAGCAGTGATAAGAACAGAAATTTGGTGAAAACGACACAATCAAAATAAGGAAAGGAGTGGTGAGGCAAAGATGCATCTTGTCTCCTTTCTTACTTAATCTGTATGCAGAATAATGAGGATGGCGGAAATGGATGAGGCAAATGAGGGAGTAAAGATAGCAGGAAGAACATATTATTTTCTAAGCAGACAATGTAGTAGACGCTGTCAATATAGGACTCTGAGGGACGTAAATTTACGTCCCTCGCGTCCTGACAAACCTGATTTTCGACATAATGTTATGTTCCTAACAGTCAACATGCTAATACATGTGAAATGTGGATATGTAGAAAGATGCTGAAAATATTATGGACGGAGAGAAAGACTAGTGAATGGGTAGTGGTACGCATGGCGATTGGAATTGAGAAGGATGAGACGTTACAACAAATAGTGCTAAGAACAAAGCTAAGGTTCTCTGGACATGCTATGAGATCAGATGGACTGACAAAGGAAATGATGCTGGCTTGTGGAGATGGAAGGATAAAACAAGGGCGATCAAGGAAAAATGGATGGTTGAGATAGGGCCTACATGAAACAACTAGAATGAATTTGGCAGAACTAAGGGATGCGATATCAGAAAGAAAGAAATAGAGAAGCTTTATCATGACGGTCTCTAGAGTTTAAGGAATTGACAGCACAAGGTCACAAGGTGAGTCCAAAAAATCCATGCCTATCAGGACACAGAATGAAGTATGCATATCAGTGCATGGAATGTGTGAAGGAAATCTATGCTCCTGAATGCTGCTTGTAAATTCCAAGATGGTCACAAATCTGCAACCTGTACATGTGATAAAAATGTGCAATTTGCCAAATATCTCTTACTACCTGACCACTCCAATAATCATTTAGCTAACTGACAGAAGAAAACATTCAGAGGACTCCTGTTGTTGATACCCACGTGAAATCCAAATTCGTTACAGTCTTCTTCTGTAGTGCTCTGCCCTCAGGCAGGTCCATATGTCCAACGACGCCACTCTTCCCTGTTGTGTGCTGTTCTCTTCAGTCCTGCATATCCATCATCCAGCATCATCCAGTCCAGAATCATCTTTCGTGGTCTTCCTTGCGTCTTCTTCCCTTCCAGTATTCTTCTTCATTTATATATCGTTACAGTAAGACAAAGTAATAAATTAACACATTGGCCGTGGGGGTCAGTTATGGGTCAGACACGAGGCTATCTTTTGGAGAGGGTAAAGTGACACCGACGGGTCTATTGTTCGCCAAGGCGCCGAAGCCATGTCGTAATTTAAGTTCTGAATATAGCTTCGCTCGAATCTAATGATCAAAGACTACCCAGTGGGCGTCGACAGCCTGAGCTGAATCGACTCAAATGCTAATCAGGCAGGCGTTGCTGCTGTCAACGACTATTGAGAGGCGAAGACCTGTTGTAGCATTGTTTGCCAAGTTAGGCATGTAGACGCTGTCAATAAGGGACTCTGAGGGACGTAAATTTACGTCCCTTGCGTCCTGACAAACCTGATCTTGGACTTATTATTACGTCCCTCACAGTCAACGAGTTAAGGCCCAAAAACAGGAGAAGCTCAATGAGAATAGGAAATCTTACATTCAACAATGTGAGTTTGTATTATTATTTTCTAAGCAGACAATGTAGTACATACCACATGAAATTCATCATGAATATCAAAAAAGGCAGATATAATGTTTGTAGGAAATGGAAGTATTGTTAGATTGAGCAGCTGAAGAGCATTCTCTGATACAGTAGATGGATAAATCTGGTAAAGTTTTGATAGACCAGCTAGCGAGCTCCAAATCTGAAATGCAAATAATATCTTGAAATATGTGGCAATGATTTGAAGTAGTGTGATGATCAACAATACAGTAACTTGAGGCAAAATTGTAACACAAGGGAAAATTACAACAATTTATCTAAACATTGCATTGTGTATTAATGGAACAGTTAATACAGAGAAATTTACCTGCAATTATAAATCACTTTACTCTGAAATGTGATAATGAATTTTCACTACAGGAGCTCTCTACTTAAATAAAGTAAATAAATAAGTATCCTTTATTTTGCATCTGATGAGCCTATTTTAGGCTGACCAGACGTCCCGGTATTTTCCGAGACTGTTCCGGTTTTATACTAGCTGTCCACACTGCCGGAAAAGGTAGGCCAAATCCTAGAAATGTCCCAGTTTTTAAGAACTGACCCGACTTATCAACGTCTTCTTGATTGTCACTTTCATGTATTTATTAAATACAGTAATAGACGGTAATAGATCTTCCGGTTCTAAAGTTTATCTAAACGTCATTATTGTCGTAGTGATAACTAAGGGCTGCCAACAAATTGCCTCCCCATTATATAGAAACTTAGGCCTATAATAAAAAGATGTAAGCTGAAATAGCTAGGCCTTGACGTTAGCAAGCATCGATGTCTATATTTAGCTGTCGATGTCTATGCATCGTGTCAGTGAACATTTTAAAATCATGATCGTTTAATATAATAATTATTATATCATCCACATGTCGTGTTTCTGTTCTAAAGATCAGGAGAGGTTTTCAAATACTTTACTTGATGAATTCTCTGTAATCCAATAATATTGTATGCTGGGAAATCTTCGAGATACGATTAGCAAGCATTGGGCAGAGTTGGCATTCTTTAGGTTATACCTATGCATATGTGATAGCATTCTGAGAAAATAGATTTTCATAAATAATAGTTTTTCTTATAAAATGTCAAAACAAAAATGTTCTTTTTAACAACAATCTGAAGGCCGAGTTTTCATTCTTGTCCAGCAGTGCGACTGATTGATACTTCATTCAACTATTTGAGTATTGCAGTGCAGTGATACTGCATTCAACTATTTGAGTATTGTCAGCTGTTTAAAGCTGCTGAAAATGACCCATTTCACGTCCTCCAGCCACTTCTTCCCCCTCTCCGACCTACCTCTGCTCACCAACTCCGGCCTCGAGTTCACAATTATACTCTCCCACCCAAAGATGACAGTCAGTTTATTACTAGAGTTTTATTTAGAAATGTGTATTAATTCTTAAACCTCTATCATTTTCTATCCAAATTTGATTTTTACGTTAGATTATTTCTGAACTTTATTAGTCTGTAAACATACTGCGTTCTGTCAGAATGTTCAATGATATTAAACGAATATGATGATGATGAGTTCAGTTAATATAGGCAGTGTTGGCTACGTCCGTCTTAATATAATGGGAGTTGTATGATGTCTTATCAAAACGTCTATGAAAATAAACTTATTTATTTATTTATTCACACATTTATTTAGCGCCCCTTCAAGAACACTACTCAGAGGCACTCCAAAATCAGCCCCGGTGAAAGAGCGCAGTCTTAAGAGCAGAATAAAAGGAACTAGAAGAGTCTTTAGGTTATAAATGAAAAGCAAGTGGAAGCACATTCCAAAGTGCAGGGCCTGCAATGGAAAAAGAGCGACACTGCAGTAGAAGTTCGTGACCAAGGGATCAAAAGTTCACCATGGGCAACTGAATGAAGAGCAACTTGTGACAAATTGGTGCTAGCAGAAACACACAAATCTCTAATGTAAGGTGGAGCCATACTCAACAGTTAGTGCCAGATCAAAACAATAACCATGTACTAGATACACTGGACAACAGGGAGCCAATGTAGCTCATCCCTAATAAAGTCAGACATATGACCAAATTTAGAGATCCCTCCAACTAATCGCGCAGCAGCATGCAGCACCCGCTCCAGACATCGTGTTCGAACAGCAGGGCGACCAATATAGTAGAGCTGTACCGATACTAACATCGGTATCGGTATCGGTGCCGATATCAAGATAATCGGCATAATCGGTATCGGCAGCAGTAATCGGTGCCGATATAAAAAAATACTTTTTTCTTAGTTTGGACGATTCGCCACTCGCCAGTTATCGTCACTTGCCAGTAGACGGTCAAATGATTTGAAACTACTTCTTAGCATGTAGATTATAGTGTGTACCAACGGCTGCAGACTCATCGCCACCCCAATGTAGGCCTGTTAACAGGCTGGATACGATGCATTGACGATAGTAGGCCTAATCATCGAGATCTAGTATTTAGATGTGTAACATCGAGATCTATAATAATTTAGATGTCGCCTATGTGAACGTTTAAGAATCACGATAGTTTAATATAATAATTATTATAATTATCATCTGTAGGTTGCTTCTCCGTTCTGCTAAATAATTTAGTTGATGATAAATCTGTAATAAAATAATATTGCATGCTGGGATAGCTATTAATTACTATACAGTGGACAACGACTGCACAATAGGACCTGGTTTGTACACAAGTCTAATAGCAGCATTCAAGCATAAACATTGATAGCGCGCCTCAGTCTCAGTCGTCGGCTTGGCGCCTGATTACATCTCAGAACGTTTCGACCCAGTCTCGAGCTGTTCTGGCCACTGCCAGTTGCACTCAGCAGTTCATTGTTACGCGGTGTCTCACAGCAGCGTGTCCCTTCTCGGTCGTGAGTCCGTCCCTTTTTAGAACAGTCTGCCACAGGACATAAAACTATTAGCTCGTTTGTCAATTCAGGTGACATTCTCAGCTCTCCTTAGGACACATTAATGTTCACATACATACATAGTGCATGGTAGGCCTACGTCACCAGTGAACTGTGGCATATTAATGCCATGAATAATTAATGTATCAATGCTTTAATGCTGCTATTAGTCTGTCATTAATACATTATGTAAGACTTGTATATAAACTGTTTGAAAAGTTAATGGAACTTGTCAGCTGATTAGACAGTTAGAATTCCAGCCGGTGGGTTATAGTCACTCAACGTATGTAAACTAAGTAGGCACGTTTATAATTTTGAAATAATCGGTATCGGTATCGGTATCGGCATAATCGGCTAAATAAATAATCGGCTATAATCGGTATCGGTATAATCGGCAAAATGTGACATCGGTACAGCTCTACAATATAGTAGGCGAACCAGACGTCCTGGTTTTCTGCTAGCTGTCCCGGCTGCCGGAAAAGGTAGGCCAAACCCTTAAAATATCCCGGTTTTTAAGAACTGACTTGACTTGTCAGCGTCTCATTGATTTTACTACTGGCATCTGGCGAGTATATTCATTTGTAACTTCACTTTCATTTATTTATTACCATGCGTATTATAAGCAATTTACGGTAATAGCCTACCTCTTCCGGTTCTAAAGTTTATGTGTAAACCAAACGCCATTATTGTCGTAGTCACGTAGCCTAGAAGAAGTCAATTACTAAAATAAAATTATAAAATGTCGAAACGAAAATGTTCCTTAAATATACGACGATCTGACGGCCGAGTTTCCATTCTTGTCCAGCAGTGCGACTGGTGGTAGGCCTATAGTATAGTCTACGTACGCCTACTTATCTTGTCTCATGCAGAGGGTCCAACGCACTGGGAGCGCCTCTGACTAAGTTGTACCAAAAGAAGTGCTTTACAAATTTATGAATAGACTTGAAAGTACTACGTTCTGGATGATTCTGCAGTAGGCCTATCTGTAAGGCAACTATATATTTAGGTTTTTCATGGCAGCAGGTCAGACATCAATGACCATAATTGTCACAAAGAAACATAAGGTTGCGTTGAGTGCAAGAGCAAGTTCTTCATCGTTAGCGAAATATAAGCGTAATACAGATAAACAACCTGGTAAAGAAAGGTATAGGCCTAATATTGTATATTATTGTGTAAAATGTATAAGTGAAAAATAGATATGTGTGCAAGTTATAGGCCTATTAGGCCTATATTTTTGACAAGACACAATTGATTTTGTGACTGAAGTGTCCCGGTTTTTAGTTTCCAATATCTGGTCAGCCTACGGTATAGAGTAACAGTAATCTAATCATGAGGTTACAAATGCGTTCACAAGTGTTTTGGCAGAAACAACTTGATTTGGTAAGCCTATGCTCTGAAGCACGAAGTTTAACAGTGCTACAGTCAACTAGCTGTAGGTCTAATTCTGACCAACAGGCTGCAGTCCAAGTCAACAAAGTCAATTGTTTATATGCCTAGCTGATCGAGTCAATGAGAGGTTGACAAAGTTGATCACGTCCATCGTTGATAAAGCCAAGTCGATATGCTACAGCCAAGTTGATTGTAGTATATCGACTTGATATAGTTGGCCACTTAAGTGACTTTCTGTACTTTGGTGTTTTTAATCTATGTAGCACTTCTGTGTGATTGGACACAAATCGATGTTAACTGCATTACAGTTCTTTAACATACACTAGCCTGTAAAACACATATTTTACGGGAACATATATTGGTGTATGCGACGGTCCTGTGGAACATTAAAATCGCGGCTGACAGGTTCTAAAGCGACACCGGTGGCTCTATTGTACTTTGACGTGTGGACGCGTTGTCATATTTTGATACTCAGTAGCCATTACGCCAGTCGGCCTATATGTTTAAAAGTTGGACATCAATAAAGTGACCGAATTGTTAGTGTCAGAATGATGGGTCTATAGAGCGTCCCAGCCCATCTTATGAAATTTCGCGGTCAATTATGGCTCACAGAACATCTCAGTTGCAAATTGGATGCGCACCGCCTCTGTCAAAAAGCATTGGCAAGCCAAGATCGGAGTTGAAATCTGAGATAGGCTAACGTTGACACTCTTTGCCAATTAGCCTATAACAGCTGTCAATATGCGGACAACTTAACTCGTCATGGCATACCAGCAGACCTGATTCGGACTAGTTAAGTCATCATCCCTATCAGTCAATGTGTTAACTTATTATTGCTTCAGTATAAATCTGAATGAATGAATGAAGACATAACCAAGTTTTAATTAAAGTTATCCACTTACTTTACAATATATTTACTGGTTTTAGGACAGGTAACATGAGCTATCCTCCATACGGTGGCGCAGGCTATCCTCCTCAGGGAGGCTACCCACAGCAACCACAGGGTTATGGTGGCTATCCACCTCAAGGTGGCTACCCTGGCCAGGTATTTCTTTTCTTCACTTATCTAATTCATTTGCTGATGGTTTGAACTATAGATGTTCATGAGTTTTGCAGTTTCCTTAGATTAAACTCCTTTTACTTTTTTTTAGATTTGTAACTATTTGAACATTTATCATGATGCTATATAGCCATTCAACTTTTGATCTGTCAAAAGTTAATGGAATTATTAAAAGGTGTTAATATTCTTCTGATTTTGATGGACAAGAAAGCCATATGGATTAATTCGTTTATTTTCCCAAATAATAAGTATCATAGCAGTTAGTCTTTTTTACTATGCAGTTGTGCCGCGAGGCGCTAAGACATTGGACACGAGGTCAATACATATTTAAGACATAAAACATTGCAAGTCATTTTGTTTAATTGATAATGAGCACAAAGGAAGCACAGATGAACATTGTTTATGAAGATTCTAATCTGACTCAAATTTTGCAATGATACAAAGCTTTTTATTTTTGAATTTAGCAAATTACTTTCTTGAAGTTGCGGACTTTGTAACAGTTCAACCTGATTATGGGACCGCTATATAGCAATTCGACTATTGTCTGATCTTAGATTGTCAATAAATTAAAACGTTTTATTAATGCCATTACTCTGATTTAATTAAGAATACTAGCCATCGTTATATTGTTATGCAATGTAGTTGTACGTTTGCTACACAGTATGGAGTCTTTAGTTAAGATATCGGTTATCTTATATTTTTGCTTTCAAAACTATGTTTTTGTCCTGTCATAAACAATAATGGTTGTCATAAATCACTTAGTAAACACACTCCGGTGACCTCAGCGTGTGGGTCATTGGTCCCTTCTGGGTCTCCTGGGCAACCAAATTGTTGTTCGGTCAGTCTACACATGCATGTCTGTTATGGCAACTGAATAAATGACTTTTGACTACCTTATGTGGGATTATTCCTTGTATTCCATTCCTTGTGTTTCATTCTTGTTCCCTCGTTTTATTTGAATGCTCATTTAAATAGGTTTCATCATCCTCACCATAGTTAGCTCCGGTAGATATTTTGTTGACTGACCATGTATAAGTTTGTATGAATAGTATGTTTTCTAGGTGATATTTCTTACGTGTTTTGTAGCCTGGCCAAGTGACTATGCCAGATCCCTATGGTCAACCAGGAGGAATGGGTGGCTATCAACCACAGCCGGGCGGTCAGGTATGATCACATATCTTCATATTGGATTTTATGAAGCTCTTAAATGGTTTCTATTTAAACATAACCTATGGAAATGCTTGTAGAGATAAAGGTTAAGTTCACCCAATAAGGCTCAACAACGCTATGTTGCGTAGGTGAACATAAGACGTGCATTATAAGTGCCTCTTATAGATAACTGCTTCACTTAGAAACATAGTGGCTGCTATAAGTGTTTCAAAATTCTTTAAACAAAATCTCTTATTCAGTTGCACATATTACATTGTACAGCTTCAACGCTTCCATGGAATTGGTTTCTGTTGCTGCTTTAAAATCAGGTCATATTTGAATGCATTGTCAAGCAAATTGTTTTTTTAATGTATGTTCATTTGTTTGCATTGTCTTTTGGTATCCATCGTATGCAAAGGATGCAATGATGCCCATTGCCTTGTGATGTCCATTTGTGGTTGCATTTAGTAGTGCTGCTGACCATGTACTTGCTTGGCAGCCCATATAGAGTGAGACTCTACAATGCTGACACTAGTTAATATTGGTGAAGTTCTGAAAATCGTGTTTATGATAAAAGTTTGACTAGTCGGTTGATTTATAAAAATGTACTCTGCTTAGAGATTTCTCTTGTTTAAATTGATATCTTGAACAAAGATGCAATTCTGATGTGGCTGTGTGACAGTGCATATGTTTGCATCATCTAATGAATTAAGAGAACTGATAGTTTTATTTTGATCTTTGATTAAATTAGTTCTAATTGAAGAACATATCATGAACTATAATTACGCAATTTTTCATGCTGCAGTTCACTATGATGTATGATCTTGTCCAAATAGTGTTATCTTTGGTCTTGGTCAAAGTGTAAATGTTTGTCTTGTTACCAGTTTCCAGGGTCTCATCTACCGTTCCTAGTTTCATTTAGTTTGAGTGTTGAGTTTTGGTTATTTTCTGTCACTCATTCATATCATTACTTTGTCGGTGGCTTGAGTTGAGCATCTACTTTATTTTGCCTTCCATCATTCTGTTTCTTTTCTATGTTGCCTGGATCTGTGACATCCAGTTGTGGTTGCATTTAGTAGTGCAGATGGCCATGCACATAGGCAGGTAACACCAGGTATCTCTAATCTAGCGGGACTTCGTCCCCTTTTGTGAATCCGTTGTTTTCCGGATACAAGAGACAAGAGTTGAGTGACTCGATAGGCCTAGTCAGTGTATTAGTTTTTTGTTTTTTTAGTAAAATTGCAAAACACTGGCTTCATATATTTTGAGTTTCTTTGAGAACAATAGAGAAGAAAGATTGATATGTTATTTGTAGCCTGGCTATGGAATGCAGTATCCTCAACAGCCTGGCTATCCACAGCAGGCACCTGCTGCGGGTGGATATCCTCCTCAGTCCGGGTATCCGCAGCAACAGCCTGCAGCTGGCGGATATCCTCAGTCTGGCTATCCTCCACAGCAGCCTCCCATGGCAGGTGGATATCCAGCAGCTACAGGATACCCGCAGCAACCTCCTGCCGCTGGTGGCTATCCTGGGCAGCCTCAGCCTGGCCAACCACCTGCTGGCTATTACGGTCAGCCAGGGGCACCTGGTTATCCAGGTGGAGCAGGCGCCCCAGCACCAGGCGGCTATCCTGGTGGTTATGCACAGCCCCAGGCTGCTGCTCAGATGCTACCTAAGGTATGCCAAAGAATTCCTGCTTTCATTCAATTACATTCTCTTTGTTTCTGAAGTATCTCTATACACTTATGCATCGTATTTTGTGAGTAAGTCATCTAACCTGAGATTACCTTTGAAGTGGTAATAGCATATCAACTATAAGGTACTAAAAGTGACTAATGCAGCTCGCCATAGTATCTTCAATTGTTTCTTTTCATGAAGACCAGATAGCACAGAGTTCCCCTGTTAGCAAACAATACTCATCTCGTCTTCATCGCATTTGAAACTTAACATCAAGCTGGCTGATACAAAATTCTGTGCCAACTGGTACTTGGCATCACGTCATAGATTCAAGCCACAGTCAAGTCTGTTTGATCATCACATTTTTGACATTTTTGCAGCTGCTCTTGTAGGACCAGTCTTGTGACAAAGAATGTTTTGCAAAATTATTCTTTCTTATTGTATGTTGCACTGTTAGATGATCGTGATTGAGTTGACTCGGTGTTATAGTTCAACTATATGAGATATATATGTTCAATTTAGGCAATCACCAGAGGTGCAAATGATAGTTATGATTGGTTTAACCCCTTTAGCGGGATCCCCGAGTTAACTAGCCGACGCGGAATGCGTCTATTATTGATCCTGTATCTTGAATAAAATCGTCTAAAGGGATATACTCAAATATAATTATGTTTTACGATAATAATAACGGCTTTCTTTACTATAAAGATTAAAGAAGGTCATGATGATAAGCCGACCAATAAGCAATAATTGTAAAGCCGTACGTAAACATCGTTGGACGCTGCCGTGGTTGAAAGCGTGGTTGGTCTAACAATGAGGTCGGCTGTCACGGGCATTTATTGTTTGCAATCGACGATGTAGGCAATAATAGTGATATCAAAATAGGTTCTAGTTCTAGTAGAATTGTTATGTCATAGAATGATAGAGTGATGGTAGCCTGAAAATCATACAGAGCGACGGCAGTTTTCCGTTTGCGTTGTCATGGGATGAAAACTCGTGACATGTGCGACCTAGTAGGATTATTTATAGAGACACGACGGATCCAGTTGAATATTCCATTATTTTTTCTATATCACGATAGCTATATAGCCTATTTCTAAAAGCATATAAGTTTGTTATTATTTTTCATTAGAGTAAAATAGGTATTGAATCATAACTTTAGGGCCTAGGCTATAACTCTCTCTGGCATTATGCCCTTGAATAAACCTTCGTTATTGGCCTGTATAGCAAGATATAATTATATGAAATTGGTACTTTATAAATACATTAGGAACAGTGAGGGGTCTAGTTCTAGTAACCATCACACACCTATTTTTATGTTTCTTATGCAAAAAAGGACTGCTGGATATAACTATGCCAGACGCCATGCATTAGACCCTATAGTCGGATGCGTAGCAAACAGGAGTATGCTAAACTTGCGCTATATAAATACATCAGGAATAGTGAGGGACCTAGTTCTACTAAACCATTTCACGCCTATTTTATGTTTTTATGCCAAAGAAAGACTGCTGGAGTACATATAACTCTGCCAAACACTATGCATTAGAACATGATGTATCCTAATGCATAGAAAATATGCTAAACTGGCGCTATATAAATTCACCAGGAACATTTTGGCACCCTCTTTTTACTAAACTGATATGTATTGACTTATGTTTATCAGAGACACATAAGGACTTGTGGATTAGTACAGTTATACATTGCATAATACCTAAAATTAAATATCCACTGTAAGATAGGTATAAAAAATGTATTCCCCACTAAAGGGGTCAAATACTAATTTTCACTATGTGTAACTTGCATGTGTCTTTAATCTTTATGAATGCAATCAGTGCATGTTTATATAGATTTTATTTGCTAAATTTACTTCCAATGCACGCAAGGTCACATCGAAATGTGAATCGTAGATTCATCTCAAATATGGATAAATAGGTGGTTCTTGGACGCTTTCGGCATCCTTGAAAATAAGTTTCTAAATGAGTAGAAATCAAATGTTGGCTTTGCTTGGTAGGCCTAGTAGGCTAATCTTGCGATT
>JAQFXW010003089.1:0-12275 GCA_034693945.1 Dendrobaena attemsi
CACTAGGACGACGAGCGTGGGCCTATCCTGAACGGAACTCGAGCACGTGCAGTCCGAGTTTTGTTATAAGCATAACAAACGTTTGTCAACTTTTAGTAGCCTAAAGTCACCCACTGTTTTTTGACGGTTCACATGACGTTTAATAGCTATCTGCTATTATTTCCGCTAAACGTAATTTTGTTAAACTGAAATTCTACAAACGTAAAGGTAATCCATATTTACATAATTGTAGCTACCAAATTTTATAGTAATATTTTAAATGCAACAAAAGTTGCAGGACTTTCAGTGATTCCACCTACTAAATGTTGATGTTTTAAAAACGTGTGACGAACCAAATGTTCCCCCAAAATGCTGCAACTTTTACTCCATTTCAAATATTTCAATAAGATTTGGTCGCTATATGTAAGTATGAATAAACTTTAATTATGGGAAATTTCAGTAATTGATATTTACCCTTAACTATGAAAAATTTCATTTCAAAATTTACTTTTGGCGGAAATGAAATAATAGAAATAAACTGCTAAACGTGGTTTTAACCATAAAAACATAAGTGACGTCACTAAAAGTTGAATAACTTTTGTTCTGTTTTAAATATTTTGCTACAATTTTACTCTCATATGTTAATATGAATTGTCTTTAGGCATGTAAAATTTTATTTTAACACTTCTACTTTTGACAGAAATATTAGGAAAGAATGTGGTGGTGGGGGCAAGTACGTGTTTGTTCACCCTGCATGCATATATAGTTATTTACAGGGTGATTGGTGAACCAAGAAAGTAACCCGCTAGGTTCTTTCTTAGTATTTCGGTCAAGAGTAGGAATATTTAAATGAAATTTAGCAGGCTGAAAGGCAATTTATATTTACGTGTAATTGCCAAATTTCACAAAAATATTTCCAACACAAAAGTTATTCAACTTTTAGTGACGTCACCCACTGTTATTTGATGGTTCAAAAACGTTTAAAAGTTGCTATTATTTCCGAGAAAATGAAGAATCTTTTAGTGAAAATGAACTGCCTTCCTTTCAGCCTATAAAATTCATTTAGGCTAAATATTCCTACTTTTGACCGAAATACTATGGGAAGACGTAGGGGTTACTTTTTTGGTTTACCCTGTAGAGCCTATTGTGAAATGCTATTATATTTCCCCCGAAGTGAGCTTGCATTTAACTTAATAGGGCCTATATAAATAAGGGACGCGCTGTTCGTTATATGGAATGGATAGGGTAAGCATTGGATAGTCTTCGCATTCAGATGGTTTCACTATTATTTGTGTGTGCAAATTAACGATGTTTATGCTGGAGCAGTTTTCTTTTCCAAGATCTGGGGAAACGAAAGTGCCGTGGATAACAGCTGCCGTGAAAGCTGACTCGCCTGCATGGAAAAGACGCTGAAAGTATAATAAGTGACTGCGTGGTTTCTGTTTAGGCCTAATAAGCATAGTCTCCTGAGATTTGACTGAAAATACATCCAAGATGAGCGAGAAAAAGAATCTGCCCGCGTTTAATTTAATTGGTCCCAAAGTGTAAACGACCAAAGGGACATAGTAGGCTACAAGATACAAATATAGTACGAATAATTATAGAGGAGTGTATAGAAGGCCCCTATAGCGTTTTTTCCCTTCGCCCAATTCTGCTGCACATGATGATCAGCATTAGTAGCCGATCGGTCCAAGCATTTCACCGAATCATCGAACTATTGTTTTATACATGTTTGCAATAGATTATAATTTATGTCAGTAGCAACTTTTGAAATTGCTTTCAAAACTTCAAAAATCTCATTATATAGGCCTATTGCCACACAATGCCCACTTTTCCGTATTGATCGAACATAGGCCTACAAAGAGTTTATTTGGTGGGACTAGGTCTATTCGGTGCCTTATGATCGCGGAGACTTCGAATAAACCTCAAGCTACCACTCAACGTTGGTGCTATATAGAGTCGCTGTATCAATATTCGAATACAATACAATACATTATTATAATATAGGTCCAGTATGAAGCCCAATGAAATACTGATGAGGCCATTACGATAATAATTGTCTATGAACTCTCTCACATTATATAGCTCTATTATGAACTCTCTCACATTATGTAGCTCTATTTATGCTAATCAGGTCTTTTCAAGCAAATTAGCTTTAATGTAAAATGTGATATGTGTGTATAAAATATTTATGAAGTTTGGAAGGATGTTTGCACTGTAGATACGATGTACGTAAGTATTTTGTCACTTTAAACTCCCTTTAAGGGGGCATGTCACTTTAAAATCACGTTAAAGGCTATATCATTCTTGTATCGCACGTGGAGCTGAATCACAATGGTACTCTAAGCGACCCAGTGAACTTTGTTTTGATGACCTGTTTGTACTAGACCTACTGGCTTGTGTATATATATATATATATACAAACAATCCAGTAGGTCTATATATATATATATATACAAGCCAGTAGGTTTAGTACAAACAGGTCTATAGTTCTAAGTAGGGTAGGCCTAATCGATTTATGAATAGGAATTATGGACAAACTTTATTATCGAATAATCGTCAAAACAGAAACGAAATTGGATTCAGTTTGCAGGAAGAGAGCAACGCTGCCAAAACATCGTCAGATTCAGCGAAAGTGCTGCTCCAAAAATAGCCCATGGAACGTTAATATTATTTTAGTCATCACTTATTCTTTAGGCAAAGTTGCAGGAATTACATGATGTGCAGCTTATGCAAGGTCTAAAGAGAATCCATTGTCCTATATTGGGCCTACGCTATAGCAGCAAGGATTCCTTGCTATAGCAGTATAGCAATAAAATGTAATCGCTGTTTACCGGAGATAGTGCACTGACGTCATCAAAGTCCTATATATAGTGCCATAAAAAGGCGCTAAATAAACAACGTTTCTCATGACGTTCCACTTTTGGGTAGAAACGCCGTCAATGTCAGTGAATCGATTATTCGACCAGCATCGTACCGGTATAAAAAATGTGACCAGCTTAAAATGAGCTGTTACGACACAGTCATTGTAGCATAGGCCTACTTGTCTATAACTGAACTAGTCAGTACTCTAGACCTAAACATGCATTAGACCTACATGTACAATAGTCAAACTGTAACAGAGAAATTTATGTCAAGGCGTGCACACATAGACTATAGGCCTAATTTATGTCAGTAGCAACTTTCTAATTGCTGCGTCAAGCCAAACAAGAGGAGACCTGTTGATCACCATCCATCTTCAGTCACAAAAACGACAGATGCGCACAGAGCTAAATAATTATGCCTCAGCAGCCTGCAGAGTAGGCTACTTCATAGCGACATTCTGTGATAACTGTAGACCTATATGACTGTATAATATATTGTAAATCTGCCACAAATATGAATGAAGCAGCAACAGTCATTTAGCTATTGATCTTGATAGTCATGCAACTCTGCATGTGCATGGTTATTCAACTGCTTATGTTCTACTTCAAAGATGTCTTCGAAAGTGAAGATTAGACCTGCATGCCTAACCCTTGAGCTCATTAGTTCAGGCAGCAGCACATATACACAGAGATGCTGAAGTTGGATATAGAGGCATAACCTCTTTTGTGTGCATATTATAATAGGCATAGGCCTGAGAAAACTAACGTCGACATCCAAACACACGATTTCTGTAAGTTTGTGCTTACTATAATAAGCATATCGTATAGCTGACAATATCACATTGCAGCCAAAGCAGTATACGTTGGCTGCAAACTGTTGCTTAGAAATCCAGCAATGTGTACACGTGTAAACAGTTGGGGTGAAATCAAGCACCATTCATCCTATAACTTAACAGGACGCTTTAGACGTAATAATTATTAAAAGCCGATCGTCTGGTATGAATATCATTTGACATCATTGACAATATATAGGGGCATCTATAGCAGCAGGGCACACAAGCTTTGCTAAGCAACTATCTATACTGCTACCTATAATCGTGTATCATTTATATATACACACATGCTATGGAAGCGCACACACAACAACACACAACGCTTGAGATTGCTCGCGCAGTTCCGTGCGCATCGTATGTTACACTCGCAAGCTATTATGGCAGAGACTGATTTCTAGACGGAGAGATGTGTTCTAATCATCGATTGGGTTCACTTTCGAACGACGCAATCTCCGTCGAGGTTGATGGCCTGGATCTTTCCGTCCTTCACCTTGAACTCGACCAGTCTGACCGACTGGAGCGGATTGAACTTTCCGGAAGCTCCCTCGAGTAGGGCTGGAAACGAAACGGCGTCTTCCGTATCTTCGCGGGCGAAGAATTCGAAAATACCCGGCTTCAACATCTTGGAACGAACAACGACATATGGCTTCAGACCTGCAGAGAAATTAACGGCGACAGAAAAAGCATTACAGACAACGAGAACTTCTTCTACTGCGGTACCCCTATTCTAAACCTTATTTCTCAGGGTAACAATGTCTGAAACTACCTCTCTATAAATATATCCGATTAGTATATCAATTTATTCGCTAGTTTCGCATTTAGCCGATCTCACAAGTTACAATTTTATTGACTACGGGCTTTTACCATATTAACATTGAGCTGAATGTAAATTTATTACATTATGAACAAATAACTAATTTATGCTCAAATTGACACATTAAAAACGTTCGTCATATTTAACGGGTTACAGCTAGTTTCTGGTAATTACGCAACGCGGCTTTCATTTATGTCATACCGCTCATATAGGTGCCCCTCGGAAATTATTCATAGCAAGAGCCCTATTTGGGCAACTTGTTATGTTAGTTAAATCCATCATCAAGACCGGACTGACGAAAACTGTTCTAATTTTATTTGGTGTATCTAGGCCGATTCAGTTTGGTAATTGGTCCAGCATTGTAGTTCGAGCTTAAGTCTCGTTTTAAATAATTGGGAAATCAATGACATTAGATCTGATGTAGGCCTATGTCTTGACATGCACTAAATTCTTTTCTGGCAAGTGACGATGAAGCTGTACTTAAAGCGCCAGACCAGCAACACTTTTTCTCAGACTTCTTTTCTCCTTTCTTTTCACTCCTTCCTTTCTATACATTCCTCCATTGTTTTCTAGCTCTTCTCAAAACCGGTCTTGTCCATGAAAAATACGTAGAACCATAATTACAATCCACAGCTCAAAGAAAGCCATTGTATTCTGCCTTTCGTTCTTCTCCATAGTTAGAAAAATAATATCCACTGCACAATCGAAGCCATTGTTGCGACTTGCGAAGATGCAGCAAATGCGCATCAGTTCTTTTTGTCGTTGCGACATTAGCCAGATGCAAGTGGCATGTATTGTGTATACAGACTTATCTGTGTTCCCTGAGATCGAATTTTCAGCGAAGTTATATATCATGCCTCAGGTCCTGCACTTACACGAAACAAACCACCTAACGCATCGCTAGCATTGGCCTAGCAGCCCGTGCACCGCCTGTCCTTCCTGGGTTATGAAAACAAAGCAGCGATGCTGGATGTTTCCGCAAAGTTTTCCTGGTGAACTCTGAAATATTATTTCTACTGACACTAGACACCAATGTGCACGACTAGGCCTATATTTAAAACTATACAAACTATTTTATATGAATTTTTTGGACATCAACAATTAAGGTTGCTCAGAGACAGATACAATATTGCTTATGACTGTAAAGTCAGCGAATTCAGGCATTATGTTATTAGTGAAGTGTTTGGACCTTAATTTTGTTATTTTGTTTTGTTTTGTTTTTTGTTTTTGTGTGATGTCAGAACTGGCGAAATAAAGTTTATATATACAACTTAAATCGGTCACACGGATGTCACGATGTCCGGTGGATGTAGCAACAAAAAAAATGGAACGCTGTGTAGACTCCATAATTATAGGGCCGATTGAGATGTAAAACTTTTATGAAATGTTCTTCTACGCATCTCCAATCTGCACTACTAATTTCAGCTTGATGCGTCTTTTCGTTTCCGAGATATGAACATTTAAAGTTTCGAATTGGTTTTAAATGGTAGGCTACGCTTATTGCGTCGACGTTATTAGGCTACTAATGCACAGTTTACAGTTAGCCTCAACCAACAACCCCGTTTAATAAAATGATGTCATCCACGCGTCACCATTGAATACTCACGCGGAGCTAACTGTGACTGACAATACAAACGGATGATCAGTTTCAATTCAGTAAGTGCCTGAATTATACCTATAACTCGATATTGCTTTTATTTAATTATATTTACACCAGGTAAAGCGGCATAATTGTTATATCGAGGACGCTTTCGCGATGGTCGGTGCAAACCACGTTATTAGGCTACTTGAGAGTCGATTAATAGGGTCAGGGTTTGTGTCGTCTGTATTGCCATTGATACGCATATTAAATCGCTAAATATTTTGCAGTAAGATAAGCATATCAGTCCGGGCAGAGGCGTATGTTGTATGCTTTGCAAGTCACCAAAAAAGCTGATGACCTTTTTTTAGTCATTCACCACAATTTCACGGATTTCGGGTCTATTTCTCAGATTTTTGCGTTAGGGTTAGTAGGGTTAGGGTCAGGGTTAGGAGTTTTAGGATTAGGGTTAGGAGGGTTAGGGTTACGGTTAGGGTTAACATTTCGGGGGTTTACCTACAAAAAACTACATAGACAAAAATCATTTCGGGGGTTTTGAACCCGTGAAAAAACCTAAATACGCCCCTGAGTCCGGATGAACAATCAATGATATTTTAAGCCTAGCTCTGGCCGCCAAAATTACGCCTGGGAAATGGCCCGAGCGTAAGCCGGGTAGAGAGCTAGTATAATATATAAGACTTACTGCATATTGCACAGTGCAAATGTTTCTCTCTTATCTCATATATATTATAGGCCTATATAATTATAGGGGCCTATAATGACTTTTTCTTGTGCGCTATTAGCCAAGTTACCTATCAGCATTTTATCCACATTAAGTGCAAGCGCCCGCCAGACACGACTCAGCATGTCAGTCTACATAATGTAGATGGTGGGAAAATTAAGGCGGCATCTAAATGTGGCTGATCAACACATTAGCAGGGTCCACATGTCATTGTATATGGGCGCCTGTATTTACATAGATGAAATACATAATGTACATACATATACAATAATATATGAATTCTCTAGTCTATACATATGTATGATCTATAGATCTATATATAGCTCTATACATAGAGAGAGGTATAATGGATCTACTGTCAGAGACAAAGAAGAGACATGTGCAAGTGCACAAGAGCATCTATACCTATTCATCACATGCGCATCGTTCATCATTGCTGTACGGAGCAAGTTTGAAAAACTGCGTGTAGATAAATATTTATGAGAACCACTGGCCTATAAATAGATGTTATTTATTGCGTATATCTATGCATGCTCATAGACAGCGACTTATCACATTCCTGTGATTCATATATATATATATATATGTCTATTCCTGCGATCCACATGTCTTCGAATGGGAGCAATGCTGCAGTGCATGGCAGCCAAGCTAGAGGAGCTTCTTATCAGCGGAACATAACATAGGCAGAAGACGCTCATCACTGCAGAAGAAAAGCAGAACGACCAACAGTTTTGGCCTATATAAATAAATTGCTTTCACTGTCTCTCTCTCTCTCTACATAATAATACTAATAGCGGCGCATTATGCACCTCACCTGCAGAAGAGAAGGTCCGTATCTAAACGCCTCAACGATTTACACCTCATCGGACAATTTCTGGAGGGATTTCCCCAACATTGTCAAAAAACAAAACATCGTGAGAATCAGTTGTAGGTTCTACTAATATTATAGTGCGAATAGCCTATACTCGTATACGCGTATACATCAAAATAGGGACGTGTTCATATAAACTATATAATAAAAGCCTCCTTCACCCTATGTATACGTGATAGCGAGCATGAAACTGCAAGTAATGACATGTACAGGTAAAACTATTATTCCCTTCCCTGAGATTACGTGCTTAGGCCTACGTTCATCTAGGACTGTAGGCCTAAACATATTTGGAGCACACTAGTTAATACTCATATTAGTCTTCATGCACTCTAAGATTAGGGACCTGTTTGTTTGCGTGCATAGAACACTTGTAGAATGTCAATAATATTTAAACCAGTCTTGTTGTCCTCGATCTTGAGGTCTTGAACTCGAATGCACTCGAGTTCGTTTTTTAAAGTCTTGATCTTGGTCTTTGTCTTGAGACAAAAAGTCTTGGTCTTTGTCTTAAGGTCTAAGGTCTTGGTCTTGGTCTTGAGACCAAAAGTTTTGGTCTTGATATTTCAAGACCAAGACCAATACTTTTTGAAAAGTCAGGGAAAACAATAATGAAATAATTATTTTAGCCTACTTATTCAGGGCACTATACAATATTCTGTAGTGACTTGCAGTTCTATGAAGTTCTAATCATTTTTTAGGTCCTGGATACTTATAGACTTAATCTACATGTAATTCTTGTTATTTTTGCCCGGATGTTCAGTGAATAGTAAAGTAATAAAATTTTATGAGAAACCAATTATGAGAGGATTTAAAAAGACACGACTTGTGCTTTTTGTGTAGGCCTACTAGCGACTTCTGCACCCGTAGAAAGCAGGTCTTGGTTTTGGTCTTGAGATTTCTGGTCTTGACAACAAGACCGATTTAAACTCATATTTTAAAGTCAATAGCTGAGAATCTCAGCATGTTGCAAGAAACGCGTCAGAGATGCCATCTTAACAAATGGCGCCAATCAAAACAGGCCACAATTGTTTGCGCGATTTCTGCGTCAGATGAAGATAATGATCCAAGCACGGGGAAAGAGACGGCAAGTCGGCTCCAGAGACGACATGGCGTTATACGGGGTACTTGGGGTCGAAGCATAGACCGATTTGGTTTATCTATTTTTGGGGGCATGGGCTCATTAATAACACCTGGTCTGTGTGATAGCCACACGCACCAAATCTATCGGTTGTTTGGATGTAATATGAAGCAAAACACGACGATTGATGATGATGATGAATATGTGTGTCAGTATTGGGCGTATCACACTGAGATGGTACCATTGGTACACTACAGACCTGGATAAAGGAAGAGGGTTCCGCTCGGATCTGGCATGCCACCAAATCGAACGAAAGTCGCCGCAAGCCATGGAAACAATACACCCACCGCTTCTGGGATGAGAAGCAGCGCTGGACGGTCGGTATATCGTCTACGCATGATTAAATCTCAGCAGTGGTTCCACGGGGCATTGTGCGTGCATGGTGCATTCCTCACAGGCCGCAATACATCACACTCGATGGAAATGGATTTTCATGAGACTAGGCCTATAATACAGCGCACCTACAACAGCAAATGGTCTAATCAGCAGACACAATTATAGGCCTACATAGCGCACTATCATATTATATGTCCATCAGCCACCACGGCCCATCTGTATAGCTCTGCAATCTCGGTGGTTCTACGCATTCTGTAGAGATAACAATTATTAGGCTAACTGCTGAGATTGATTGATTATTATGCGTTTCGTTGAGTATGGTTACGATATTTCGCGGTCGAGGCGAACATTGCATGGCACGAAACTCCAGAGGTGATGACTGAATGTTTAACAGCATTAGGTGTTGTCAGTCAACATCTGACGATGAATATGATTTGTCAACTTTATCTCGAGAAACAGGTTGGAGATGCGATTAGTAGAGGAACGGAATCACTTCGCAATCACTCAATATATTACAGAACCATTCAACAATCTCGAGTGATTGATTCCTCAGAAGGGGTGGTCTGTCTCGTTTTTTCTCTCTGGTATATTCTAACAGCAGAACTTGGTTCTTCACTTGTTATACCTTTGGACCAGGAAATTCCGAAAGACTGCAAAATCGTTAGAATCATTTAGTGTACAAGACATCGAAGTGGACAATTTTCAAAAAAATCTCACACAAAGAAAGAAGCGATAGTATGTGAGAAGAACATTTGGAGAATTAAGAACTAATCACTCAGTCCGTGAAATGGCACACAGCCATTATTGTATATTTAGATGCCGAAAACATATTCAACACAACGATAAGATCTTCATCAATTCCATTAACTTCAAACAAGCATTCGATAGCACAATTACAAATTGACGGAATGTTAGAAATCTACGGGAAAACCAGAAAAACTGCGAAGTATAAATATATATGTCTCAATCATCAAGAGCGATGAATGTAGACAAAAAAATCATAGACTGATTGATGAAAGCAGGAATAGGCTACTGTAAGAACGCCACTTATCACCAACATACATGTGTCCCTATTCTGTATACATGATATATTATATTATACAGCCTATAGTATTAATATTAGAGGAAGTACATGTAATTACACTCTGCCCGAGTAACATCAAGGCAAGAAACAACAAACTGAAGAGCTGGCTATCATGCCGCCGTCTCTGATTTCCTGATCGTATACTACATCCTGAGCCTAAGGCAGAGGCACGGTATTACTTGTATCAGGGTATTCATTGAACATGAATAATTGGACGCATAAAAAACACCTACAGAACAATTTTGCCAGTAATTAATAGTCAGCGTACAGAAAATAGAACTTTTGATATACTTGGATGCATTCTTTGATTCGTCAATTATCAGCGGAGAAAAAAACTACTGAACAATTAGACGAAGTTGTCTATATCTATGTAGTTTAGCATTATTAGCAGATGCACAAAAAAACTATATATGCAGGTCTAATATTGGCCAGAATGATGAATGGGCAAATAGCACATGATAATGATGATGAAAAAGACAGGAAACAGAGAAGAAATCCAACATAAGAATATGCCGATAATAATACATCGTATTACATGAGACGATTTCGAAATTTCGACTTAAAGTGTCGTATAAATTTATGATACTGTGCAGTGCTAAAGCCCAGAGTACGAGAGAGAGAGAGAGAGAGAGAGTGCTGATGAGTTGACAACGGAATATTCGGAAGATTTTTCAAGACTGTTATCTACACAAAACTGAAACGATGGCAAATAAGTTCCTATCCGAACAACGTTGAACTGCCTGACATTTGGAAAGTCATTCAGCGAAACTCCGATGGTCTTAATGGTCTCAATGGTCTCGATGGCAGACAAATAAAGAATATTCTTACTTACGTACTTATTCTCGCCAGAGAATATGTCAATCAATCGAGTCCCACGTCATTAACACTTATTCCGTGAAAGATTTGGTGGAAAGAGAAACATATGAAGAACAATGAATGCAATGGATAGGCAATAATTATAACGCATTATAGCGGTCGCAACACTTAACAATAATATGAAAACTCGACAAACGACAGGAACAAGTGAAGATGATTTGATTTGCTCATGCCAATTGCCACCAAATGATTTTGAGCTGATAATCGTGACGACGACGACGATGATGATGATGATGACGACGATGATGATGATGATGATGACGATGATGATGATGATTATCGTGATAATGACAATTGTCTTGCTAAAGCGTTGCTTTATAATTAAGACAAACGTCTTCAGTGACAGTCACGTTCGAAAATAATAGCAATAACAGGAACTCCAATAATTTAAAATCGATTCTCGCATCAGTAATAAACGCCAGTCGACCGTGAAACCATCACCCGACGCGGCTCAGTGGCGCACGTGCTCGACACGGTTCAGTGAGTAATCGGCAGATTCAGCTGCAGGCCATCAGAATCCGGCAACGCTGTATAATAATTATAGCATCAGCCCGGTCCATTGGAATTATTGATATTCAATTCAATTTCAGACGTTATTACCTATTAGCATAAATTGAATCTATAACCTGAGGCAGGCACACAATCGTAATTACACCATTCAATCTTCTCTCGTGTAAGCCAGATGGCTTATTAAATGAGGCGCTTCGATGTGTTAGCAACTACTCGGCTTGCCTTTGTAATCATCGCCGTTTCTATTCCCCTTATCGTTATCATCATCATTGCGTCGTTTTGCTAGTAGGGCTACTCCATAATCTCGCTGATTCGACCTATGGCCTGTATTGTGCTCATAAATTAATAAGCTCGTATTATAGGCCTGCCTGTAGGCATACATACATGAGACGTGGTAGTGTAGTGGTGAAGGTCGCCGCCTTGCAACCGAAGGGTCGCGGGTTCGAATCCCACCCGCCGTGTAAGGACCTTGGGCAAGTCCTTCACTCACAATTGCTGAGTAGGTTCCTTGAAAGGGCGCTATATAAATTTTTGAAATGAATGAAAATGAATGAAATTAATGAAAAGCGCTTCGTCGTGTAAAACTCCGACACACCCTCGGGCTGTAATCGGGACCGCCTCTGAATAGTAGTGGACTGTAAGAGGCGGTATA
>JAQFXW010003090.1:0-12273 GCA_034693945.1 Dendrobaena attemsi
CAGTATTTACCAATCAGCATTTTACCCTAGCCAATCAGCAAATCTGCATTTTATCCGTACCCATCGAGAGACGGTCAAGTACATTCAAATGGGAAGAAGTTGTACACACACAATCTACCTCGATCAATCCTATAAACTTGGACAAGTCTCGCCATACATCTTACACACAGAAACGTGTACAATAATATTTCGTTTACACGAAATATAGTAGCGATACGCTGCGTATCGGGCTACACGACATTCGAAGGTCAAACAGACAACGTTACGATTTGGTTTGAATGAAAACATCACAAATTCCTCTTACCCTCCTGCCGCAAGGTGAACCACTTTATTATCCACAGACATTATTACATTTGATGTTCTTCGAGGTTTAGATAATCAGCAACAATGACGGCGAACACGGCAACAAACGCAGTTGGCGAAGTAATAAGATGATGAAATCCATGACAACTTTCCTGGCATGGACGACCATTAACCGAAACGAACACTAAAATATCTGAGTGAACCCAACGGGGTCACGCGAAATCATGGGTCGCCTTGGATTGGTCTATAAATTGGGTCAATAATAATCACGTGGTCTGAACGACTAACTTTTATTGGTCCTCGATGAAGAGCTGTTGCCGATTGGTGGTCGGTGACGACGCCTACATCATCGAAATCGTATTATAACTTCTATAACGCCGAAAAAGCAGAGGTCGCGAAAAAAATACGGTCTCGAGAGCCAAGACCGCAAGTTCACTGACTTCAATCGATTGCCTTTGTGAGGACCGTGATGAAAGACGTGGGGACTGAACTTAATTCCTCCTTTTCACTTCTGCAGGACTCGATGTCCCGTTATAAATGCCAGTAGCATATATTTAAGTAACTTGTCTGGAATTATGTGTAATTTAAATTCAGTTTCAAACTGCTCAGTTCGTAAGAAATGATTATTAGTAGTAGAAACGTATTTTGTGGTTTTCTACTGTATGGGAATTAAAATAAAATGGACCAGCCACAAAAGAACAAGGTCAATGAAAGTGATAATGTTCTCATTTCCACAAGTTGGCTTGGAAATAGATTTGGTGATTGTGAATTGCAACAAACATCTTATTTGAACGGTGGGATTTCTGTATCATTAATCCCACATAGATTTGTATAGATCTATTCTTTTTTTGTAGCCTACAGTGATCTCGATCAGTTGACACCTATGGTCTTGGATCACTGGGTCTTGGTCTCGGTCTCGACCACTCGGTCTCGACCACTCGGTCTCGGTCTTGGTCTTGGTCCTCGCGGTCTCTGTCTTGGTCTTGGTATTGCTTACGAACTATGGCACGTTAATCTCCAGCATTTATTTATTTATTTATTTATTGGACCACCCGGTCTTGGTCTTTCATTTTCGGTCTTGTGCACAATCACTGCTATAGAAGGTTCTCATTTCTGTGAACATTACCCAACCTTAGCGGGTGTTCTTGATATAGCCAGTATTATATTTATTATATTTTTTATGTCGTGATCTCCGCCTAACAATTCGGATTTGACTGAGTGTATGTGAATATGCTGTTTTTCGCGACTTCGTAAAATCAGCGCTATAGAAGTAACGAGTTACGATCACGATTTCTTGCTTGGTAGGCTAGTGACATCTTGCGACACTTGCGTAAAACGGATTTGTTATTATTTGGTGTATGTTGGCCATTGCCTCGTTAGAAAGTTATAATTTCTTATTTTGTGGCGTCTTTCATTTGGCGTTGGCTTTGCTTGTGAGTTAATATTTAGAGATGGCTGAAATCGAAGATAAAAAGATGGATGAAACGGAGAAGAAAGACGAAGAAACAGTCGAAGCCGTGTCTGATCCCAAGGTACTCGTTCCTAAATTTTATCGCAAGGTCCCAGGTGCAATCTTATGTTGAGGACTGTCTATTTGACCTTACAATTTTCGACAAATCGTATAGAATTTTAAATTGAACAGCTTAGGTTATTTAGCCAAAATTATTTGGCCGTACTTCTGAGAGGTATCCATGACGGATGATAATGATGAAAATGTGGATTTTTGAATAAGAAGTTGGAATATAGGTTATAGATTATTAAAAATTAGTATAAATGAATAGATGTCGATCTACTAACTCTTGCTGACTTTATGACGCTAAACTTTGCCTTTAAAGGTATATTTGATCGTTTTAACGGAAGGACGTGACTAGTGGCCCGTCAGGAGGCCCTCATATCTGAAATGCGTGGTGCTTCTGCAGCGAAAGATTCCGCGAAAGCATCCATAATATTGTTGCTAATACGGCGGAAGCTATTGCCATCGTGACTTCACGGCGCAAAATTCATCCATCTTGACTTTGATTCAATCGTACGGGAAGTACTACGGACGATACAAACTCTAACCCTGACCGTAATCGACCGTCACGACGGGTACCTTAACCCTGACCGACTCTCGGGGAACAGACATAATCCCCTGGACAGAATCCCCCAGGGTAGAACATATCCCTCCCCACTACACACATACATATTATATCATACATAGTTACGTACATATACAATTATACATAAAAACATATGCAATTATACATAAATACATACATATACATACACGCATACGTATATGTGCGTAGATACATATGCATGCATATAATACAAACATATACATACATACATGTGCCTGCATTGCATACATAAATACGCATACATGCATATATAAACACATATATTCATGTATGCATACACTCGTGCATGCATTCATCATGATACACATATAATTGTATATACACAACTACACCTGTTCGGAGGACAATGTCCTACCGAAAACCAGGGGATTATATCCGGGGATAATATCCTACACTCCCGACTCTCGACGCCTACTCTCACTCTCTGACGCCTACCCTGGCCCTAATCGCGCAATAAAGTAAATTATGCTTTCGTGTGATGTCCAACAATTAACAATTTGGCCATTTTGTCCACTCCTATGTTAAATTAACATGGGCATGCAGATGCTTCTCCCTGAAAAGTAATTATATTCTGTTAGTTGCGTCGGAATATTGCACCACAGAATATTTATCCATCTGAAATACTAACTGTCCGTAAGTCACTACTAATGTAAGTCACTATAGACTGACCACACAAACCCCAATGCCGACACTAACTAGACCTCACGATGCCTTACCTGACTTTAAACGACCCACATGAAGTATTACGGCTCCCATGTTACTATTACAAACGATATGAATGTGGTCGTATCACGTGACTTGTGTGGCCCGCTAGTATTTCAGATATGGGGTTCTTCTGACGGGCCAATAGTCACTTCGTTAGCGGAAATAAATCTTAAGCCATCGTTTTAACGAAATTAATTATCATACTAGAGGTCTGCCCTTCACTATCGTATTCCGACTTCTTATTTTAAAGTCAAAATTTTCATCATTGTCATCAGTCATCCTGCTTCTTATTTCACTGTTAACTTTTTATTCGCAATTTCTGCTCCCATTTTAAAACCAATATTTTGCCTCTTTCATGGGTGCCTTTTATCGATTAGGCACAATCTTTATTCCAGCTTCTGTTTCGCTGCCAGTATTTTAATCCATCATCCCACTTCTTGTTTTATTGTTGACAAATTTGTTCCTGACCCAACTTCGGTTTAAATATCATCAACATTTCGTCCCAAATTCCAGATAGTTTTGATACATCGATTAGCACGAAATAATTATTTCTGCTAAAACTATACATTACCTGAATGTTATATGATGTTTAAAAGTATAAAACAATTCGGTGTCGTAGCGAATCGTAAAAATCTGAATTGCCGAAATGAAATACTGCTGAGTCATCTAAACTTTTATAAAAGGAACCTGCATTGTCTGTCTATTTTTTTACAGTTATAATTTATAATTATGTCACATACGGTATTTAAAGAACTGAAACATCTATACACAAATCGGATGCCTGCTAGAAAACACCTTTTGTCGAATCGGACTATTTAAGAATTTAAGCATTTTCATCATTTCGACTTTTAATAATTTGGGTAGACACCAAATGCCGGCAGAGTTGTTATATCGGGGCAAAGATAGACAGTACCGGAGTACCCTTATCACTAGCCAATCACTTCACATGAAGGTATGGTAAGCAGACTGTGTTCAGGTAGAGCTGAAAAGGCTATCAAAAAGGGTCACTTGACACCATGTTGTACTGTTATATCATACTTTCTATTCATAATATTTTAATCTTTTATCCCACTTCGAGTATTAATTAGATTTTCATCTTATGTCCAGCTTCCAGTCGTAGTTATGTTTCTTATACTTCATCCTATTTCGAGTTTCAGTTAGATTTTCTTCTGCGGATTTCTCGATCCAATGGCAGCACGCCCAAAGACTTGTAATATTACTGCCCCCAATATAACAAACTGTTATAACAAACTGTAAAACCATTTGTAAATGAAATCTGCATTGGTAATAGCTAGTGAATAGCCACTTGTGGATTTTTGTTTTGTTTATCACGTAGTTGTGCTTCTTAAACAGTTATGACCACGTATATGTGATGCATTTCCAATATCACACTAGACTCTATCCTGGATTCCAACTTCTCCCTTTACATCAACATGTCTTTTTTTCATCCAGCTTCGATCAACTTCTTGTAAGTTAGCATTTCCACGTGTATACTTCTTCTTTATTATCAGCACCCGCTTCTTGCTCGACAATGATCAATTACTTCTTTCATCCCACTTCAATATAAGACTAATAATTTCATTCATGTTTTGCATGGTGATAGTATACTCTTACTTATTTAAGAACCCTAACAATCAGATTACCTTTGATTTTCCTGAGTTGTTTATTGGACAACCTCTTTCTTTAGAGCTTGAAAGATGCAGAAAAAGAAGAGGAAGCTAAATTAAGAGCTAAATATCCAGAGATGAAGAGCTCTGGACCTTCGGCATTATTACAGAAGAGGCTTTCAAAAGGGGTCAGTTGTTATTACTTTAAACTCAGATAATTCAAAATACATGGTTGTTGATTTCTATTCAGCAGGTAGCCATAGTTATTGGAATTATTTTTAATTTTAAACTCAATGAGAAAACTTTCCAAAGTTGTTAAAAACTTCAGCCTAAAAGAGATCTTTAAAGTGGGTGTTTAAGCTGAAAGATCTTGTCATTCAGATCTTGTTTGCTGCTTTGAAACTTGTAGAAGACTAGCTTTCATGCTCGACGTTCTAAAATGTTGTTATAGATTTTTTCCAAGTGTCAGCTAATTCTGGTAATGTTATATACATAATTGTATACATAATTGACAATGTCTTCACATCGATCTCCTACCAATTGTGTTGCTTTGAGGCTCTTTTTTGGAAGCACTGTAAAATCAAAATTTTGCATTTGACCAAGATTACATGCATAACTGAAACATTAATGTACATGTAAAATTCTTGTGCAGACAAAGTACTTTGATTCTGGTGACTACAATATGGCCAAAGCCAAGACTGGTTCGTCAAAGCAGCCAATTGGTCCTGGTCAGAAGCCTGTGTTGTCTGGTTCAACTGGAGATGCCATCCCAACTCCTGACTCCGTACCACACAGGAAAATTTCTTTCAACCAGAAGAAACTGGCTAGCATGTCTTGAAAATCTGGCACATCTTGAAAAATTCAATAAACATAACATACATGACCCTTTAAACAGCAAAGTGACTTTTTGGATGATTATCCTATAATTATTAAAATGATGTATCCTATAATCTATCTATTGACTGCGCAGTACAGATTGAATTGATAGCTCCTATTTGAGATATATATTTTTGTTAAATAAGTTGAGATTTATCGGAAATATGATAATAATAATAATTAATTTCCAAAAGTGTTGGTTATTAATTATTACAAATACAGAAATTGATTATTATAAATACAGAACTGTCTATCAGTTAACTTTTGGTGTATGTCAGTGTCTTGCAAACTTTTTTGGCTCGCGGCCCACCCAGAGGAACAAATTTTTATCGAGGCACACCAATTAAAACACAGTTTGCAATACATTGGTGTATGTGAAGTGAGCGCAGATCTATTCGCTTGGATGGCTCCAAAACAACTTGCTTTTTCAGAATACATTTATTGATTTGCTATTAATAACTAAATAACTAATTAATAATTATTAACTACACTGCACATATAGAAATTGTTTTAAATTAGTTTTTGACATAAACAGACAAGAAATGTGACGAAATCAACAACTTGCCAAATAAGTATCCATCCATTAGTTAGAGGTTCATTAGGGGCAGTGTCTTTATGATGTCCTGACTATTATTTCATGTTATTGGGAGCTTTTGCTGTTTGTCTCTTAACGTTGATAACAGAAACTGGATATTTGGTAAAATTCTGATGGTTTGGTTGGACATCTTTTGTTTCAGCCTTTAAAATTGTCTTGATTAGTATCCTAGCTACTTACGATCAATTAATTGACTGCTGTCACTAAGTTCATGTTTGGGAAACTTTTTGCACTGTACTGTTCGCTAGACCTTACTAACTATAAATTCTACGCTCTAACGCAGATATCGTATATTTTACAGTTTTTACACATGCATAATTAATTGTTGGTCTTCCCCGTTATTGTCAACCTTTCATTGTCGACTGGTAGCAACATTAACATTGGATTAATTATGATAGGAGTCATAGGACGGGCAACTCCACGACTAGTAATGTAATTAATGTTAACAATAATAATATTTTCTGTTTGCCATCAACTGGATAATGTAATAATAAGAAGAAGACGAAGAAGAACATTACTAATAGTAACAATAACAGCAATAATGATAATTGAAGTCTTACTATTTTGTATTGTGTGTATGTCTAAAGTCTTGCAGTATACTTTCGATTATTATCAGTATGACCTGATATTTCTCAAGAAATATATTGCATGAGTAAATCTGAAATATGCTCTATGATAGAAAGAACTGACATAATAACATTTGGTTGGTGTTTGCTGTTGGCTTCTCTTTCTAAGGTTGCTTTAACTTATTAATCATTAAACTTATTAATTAATGTCATTGAACCAGATGTCCCGCTATAGCGGTAGCATTTTGGTACGATTTTCGAGGTCTCGGGTTCAAAGGGTTAACATTCTACCCAAATATAAGTGAACCTCGGATAAGGTATAGACCTACGTTGTCTGTATTGTTTCTTAATTGTTATTACTGTTATGCCAAGACGAAGGATCCCTCAGGGATAAAATGCTGTTACTCAACATCTAAAATTGAGTTTGAGTATGTAGAGCAACGGTGAAACATTGTTGCATGTATATAATATATATCACGTTTAGTAAACATTGTATTCATATATTCATGTTTTCCCGGTTTAACAATGTCGTTATTGTTTTAAGGTGTCAACTAGTAGTTTATGTGAATACTTCCAACTGTTGTTCTTTGTGCAACATGTTGCTGCTTTACATTTTGTGGTGCTGGCTTAATTTAATCTCTGTTGAAAAGCAATGGTCCTTCTTAGCTTTAAGCCTATGGCTTTTCTTCAGTAGCGCAGGATGACCTGTTAGCCTGTGTTAGGCAATAACCTTATTGTCTAAACTTGTTTCTGGTCCATAAATTTAACATCTGTGTTGTGGTTATATGTCATTGATATCACATAATCCATCTGACAAGTAAAATACTGTATGCATTATTAATTGTTACTCATTTGCTGTCACTGTTGACAACATGAATAGAAGTGATTCCAGGTCTACAGTGAGAGGCACTTTGATGCACACTTAGCATGAGAGTGAGGTTATGCATGACTCAATTAAGCACGTACTTCTTATCCTAAATATTCTCCTGCTTCTGTCTTTGTCAAAACTGCTGTAAATTTGATGTAAATATTTATTGCTAATTCTGTCTGGGTTATACAATGATTTGTGCAGGCTTTGGATATGTGTCTTGTTTGAAGTTGAGACATTTATTGTTGGAGTTTGGATTTCCTTCATGGTGTCTCATAATTTTTAAATCTAAGCACACTTAGCACAGTTTAACCATTAAGTGTTATGCACTTATCAAAAGGGTTTTGCTAATGATCTGAAGTCTAACCATGAATGTAAGAATTTTAATCTACCATGTTTGCTAATGTTTTGAGGCCTGACCCTATTGCTATTTGAGTTGTATTTAATAAAAAATTTATTAATTTTATTTTGGGACTTTAAATTAATTTAATTGACAGTTGCAAATTATACTTTCAAACTGAATCGGTTTTAGCCATAGACGGAGTATTCTGTATTTATGAAAGCACTTTGTATTGTGCCTTTCATTGTGAGTACCTCACAAAAGTGATCAGCACATTGTGCTTTGACCTATCTAAAACAGTGTTAAGCTGTGTTTTGAGAAAGTTTGAAAATGTTCCCGCAAATTCACATTGAGATTACTGCTACTCTTGCCAAAACAATGATTTAAAATTTGACTTGTTTTGCCTCAGTTGTTGTAACGAACTCTCTTGGTTGTTCTCTCTTTATTGTTTAAGAGTAAATTGGTGTAGCTTTAAAATATGGCAACTGCATACACTAAGATATGGGATTTGGTGTAGGAGGGGAATTCAGTGAATCAGTGACATCCTCTTTTTTGTTTCACCTTTTGCCAGCAATAAAAATTCTTTCTTTCTCTCTTTTTTAGTAGTTTTTCCAAATTGTTGAGGGATAGAAGAGATGGAGCATTGGTTGTTAATGAGATTGGTGTGAAAGGATACATTTCACAATGTTTTGTGATGCATGTTCTAAAAGGGAGCTCCTTAGAGCCACCACACAGTGGTGATTGGTGTCTGGAGATGATGTTATGAATCGTGTGGTTCACAATAAATGGCTGACATTTGAGTTACAATTCATCCTTCAGTTTTTAATTTAATTCTCGTGTGTTCAGTTTCTGGTCAGGACAATAAGACAGGTATAAATGTGATATTTCTTAAAGCTGCTTTATTTACCTCATTTGTGATGGCCAGTCTTGTGATTAAATTCCTTCCAGTATTGTCTTGCCGAGCCAAGCATCAAACTTCATTGATTCTGTGAGTTTGAACCTAGCCAAGACAAGCCACGATACATTGACCAAGCCGAGCTTGACGTTACTGCGCGTCGGGTGCTCCGCTCTGCGACGAGGGGTGAACTCGTAGTTCCATGGGCTCATGTGGCCACTACAAATTGTAGAGCTTTTTCGATTGTAGGCCCGTCAACCTGAAATGACCTCCTGCATGAGCTCCGTTCATTGCTTCCTGCTAACCTGACTGGGTTTCTAAAGTCTGTCTGCTTTGGTCATGACTGGACTGAGTTGGTTCTTGGAGGGGCGCTTTATAAATGTTCAGAATGAATGAGAGCCAAGCACTGCTTGCCTGACGTAATGTGGCTTGGCTGGCTAGTTTGACTTTATTATCAGCACTGGAGTCTGGCTGACATAATTTGGCAAGATTTGGTTTAGCTAGGCTTAACTGGTCTTAACGCAGCTCAGTGGAAGACTAGTGTAATCGACATAATTGACACAGTTTAGCTCCACAAGTAATATGTGATGCAACACGAGAAAAGGGACCACAATGCGGGATTTATTTACGGAGATATAGGCCTTTTCACATGGTCACCCATCAAGGTATCAAAATCGGATTTTACTGGAATTCGCTAGATGGCACACGTATCTATAATCAGAAATAATTTTTGCTTCAAAATTGAACATTTAAATATATTTTTTTTCACATTCTAAAACTATCACAGGTTTAATGGACCGATACTAGGCAACACCATTCACGGGTATTATGATAATAATAATAAATTTAAAACAATTTTGAAACATTCATTTTCATTTTATAATAGTAAAGCGCTAAATAAAATGTTTTACCAGTCTATGCTGCGTATTGTTTTCTGTGTTTATGAAGTTAACGTGGAGGTATTGAGTGTTAGCGATATCGGACATCTAACTTCAGATAATTTTACAGAGAAACGCGTTTTTGAGATAAATCGTGTTATACATTCTACAGAAAAGCTAATTATTCTCCAATTTGGCACCATATAATATCATTATTTGCAGAATTTTGTGCTGACCATGGTGGTATACATAAGTCCATTTCCGAATTGTGGTCCCTTTTCTCGTGTCACATCGCATATTTGAATGCATAGGACAGTTGAAGTATTTTATTATAATAATTATTCTTCAATTGTGTGATATAATAAATTTGATATTTGACGCCGTTCATGATGAGTAATGAGTATTTACCTACCTAAATAAGCTTTTCTCAACAGATCCTGTTTTAAAGATTTGATACTTTGCTCTTTAACAGCAAAAGAAACTAGTTTTCCATGCGTTTTGGTAGATCTTTTCAGTCTTAAAATCCATGACATCCTGGTAGGCTATTTGACATCGTACAAAATGGGAAGCATGCTTAATCAATGACATGAAATGATTGACTGGTGATACATCAGAGCATCAAAGTTCTTCCAGCCTCTTGTATTTATTGAAAATGGTTCTGTGAAATGAATAAAACAATAATAGTATGTCTTATTTGGATTGCTGCTGTCGTTTTGATTTTTGTTGCAGAGACGTAAAAGAATTGTTGTATAAAGTTGACATTGAACGCAATTATTAACCAGCACCGTATAAATTTATGCCCCTTGTCAGTTGCTGTCATACCTGACAGTTGAATTGTAAAGCATCCTAGAAGTAGCTTAATCTAACAATACTGTATACAACTATACATTATTGTAAATGCAGCGAGCAACAAATGCCTAGTATTCTGCTAGCTGCTACATACTGTACTGTGTGATGCTGTGCATATATTTGAGGTGACTCGTTTGCTATTTTGAATGTTGTCACTCTGAGGGGTTATGATTTTGAAATGTCAGGAGTTATTATATATATATAATATATATATAAGTTATGATTTTGAAATGTCTGGAGTTATAATATCCTATATATAATATATATATATATATAAATTATATTTCATATATTATATATGATATATATAAAATATAATTTGTATATATGTTTATAAAATATAAATTAAATTTTATATATATATATTTTATTATATATATATAATATAATTTATATCGGTAATAGATCTTTGTTTGCTGTTTAGTTTTTGAGAATAAAGCCTATAATTATGATGAATTTTGGTGTATTAGGGCTGTATTCCTTTTCAGTGTTCAGGGGCATCCATCGTGATAAAAATCTTTTTTTCATGGAGAAAAGAATTTTTTTTTCTGGAGGAAAGGCATTTTTTTTAGTATATATTCATTAGAAAATATGTATGTCGATCGATTTTTTGATGAATGACTAAAAAAATTATCAACTAAATTCAGGAGTTTTATATAGATTTTAAACGAACATTTCATGAATGACTAAAAATTGGTCATCAGGAAAATTATTTGATTTTTCAGTGGGGGAATTTTTTTATGAAAATAGGGGAATGCCTCATAAGCTTAGGGGATGGACCCCCTGTAAGTGTTTTATACTCACTATTGTTGGTTGCTGTATGATTGAGATTTGCTCGATAGCAGGGCAAAGGTCGTGGCCATAGACGATGGATAGAAACTCAAAATTTTATCTTATGATATGTGAATTGTTTGCATTCCATTGTTTTTCCATTGTTTTTGCTGCTACACAACCACTATCAATGACCATCATCACCGATTACTAATAATAAACATAGAGATTTGAGTGCCATAATTCGTAAGCAGTCGAAAGAAATCAAAGTAACGATTCAGAAGCACTTGGGATAGGGAGCTCAGTCCAGATGGGCAACCTGTGTGAAGAGTTCAGTCTTTTGTTCTTTTCTGAAGGTGGTGAGCGTCGCATCCTAATGTCAGTGGGTAGGCTGTTCCAAATTCGAGGGGCAGATGAGTTGAATGATTTTGATGCAGTTGTGCGACACCGATGACGGACGAGGGCTCGGGTTCCAGATGATCGCATGTTCCTTGAAGGCATGTGGTTGTGAAGATATGAAGGATGTGATGCACTTATAGGTAATGACTGAAATTTTGTAGATGATCCTTTCTTTGACAGCTGGTAGCCAGTGTAGAGATTTGAGAAGTAATTTACTGTTGGCGCGATATGGAGCATTGCATAAAACTCGAGCAAGATTGTTTTGGTTCCATTGAAGAGATCTGCGATTCTTTGATGGTGTCACATACAGAAGGCTATTGCAGTAGTCAAGGCGAGAGTTGACTATCCCGCAGGTGATGGTGTTTGCGAGGTCTCTTGTAAGAAAAGGTCTGATATGTCTGAGAGCGTATTATAACGAAACTCGGTCTGCACGTGTTCGAGTTCCGTTCAGGATAGGCCCACGCTCGTCGTCCTAGTGCAAGTCCGGCCACACCGTTCGGG
>JAQFXW010003091.1:0-12273 GCA_034693945.1 Dendrobaena attemsi
TAACCCCAGCTGTTCTTATACACCATCTGACATCGTCTGTGACCTTGGCGTTATGTTGGACTACAAACTCGACATGACTCATCATGTTTGCTCTGTTACCAGAGCATGCTATTCCACCTTCGTCGAATTCGACAAGTGAAACGCTGCCTCAACGAAACCTGTCTCCGCATCCTCATTCAAGCCCTCATCATATCCCGCCTCGATTACTGCAACTCTGTTCTATCTGGTCTTCCCTCATCAACACTGAAAACCATTATCATCCGTGCTAAATGCGGCTGCTCGACGGATGAAAGGTCTTGGTCCTAGAGACCACATAACTCCATCTCTGAAACAACTACACTGGTTTCCTGTTCGTGCTCGAATCGCCTTCAAAATCTGCTTCATCATGTACCACATCCACTCCGGAACGTCTCCCTCGTATATGACATCCATGGTTAAGTCGCGCACTGCTGGCAGTTCTAGAACACTCAGATCGTCCACACGAGGAGATTATGCCAGACTTCGCACAGATCAGAAGTTTGTTAGCCGCGCTTTCTATGTTGTAGGACCTTTGGAATGGAACAGTCTACCAACTACAGTCCGTCAGTCTACAACTATTCCACAGTTCAAATCAACACTGAAAACCATCTGTTCTCTCTGTATTATGATTAATTGGCTAGGAATGCAGCGCTACGCGCTTTCGTGCAAGACTTGTCTTGTTAGAGCTTATTACAAATGTTTAATTGTATTGTATTATAGGCGTGTATCATAAGTGTGAAACAATGGAAATCTCATTGTAACTCTGTATACTGTGGTCTAACTTACTAACTCACTGAATTACCTTCGTTGGCGGGACGCGGAGCACACTTCCAACGCTCCAAATCTGCAAACTAGAAACTAGAAACACGCAAAAGTTATCATCTGCTTTCCTGCAGTATTAAGACTTGTCATGCCATAAATAAACTACCTATCAGTTGTCCAATAGTGGCAGTTCTTCTTCCATTCACCTGTGTTGACCTCGACATCGCACTTGATCCGTAAACTTAAACAGAAATTGATCACAAAAATCTAAAAGTTCCTCGCCCATAGATTATATATTCCGATTTTGACCTTTGAGTCTTTCGACATAAATAGTAAAAGCAAACAATAGGTGACGCCACTGCTCTCGGTATGTAGGGCTTTAGTAACTATCTGGCCCACAGTATATATAATTACATATATACTGTGATCTGGCCAGACCAATAATATTTACAATAGCTACTTCGGCGGACACTAAATATAATATCTCACAAATTAAATCTGAGAATTTGTCCAAGAACAATTGAATTAGTACCACGCCGTTTCGCTGCCCACCTTCCAACCAAAAACAGTAGAGTCGTCTCTACCATCTTTATTCTAACGTAGGTCTACAGGCCTAATCGTCTCATTCGTCTGTCTGCTGGATCTACCATGATCCAGCAGACAGATCCTGGATCGAAGGATCCTGTTCTTAATCTTATTGTTTGCCCATTATGTAGGCCTAACTATGCATCGGCCTACATTAAAGAAACCAATAAATATAACATAAATTTCTTTTGAACTTGTCCCAGATCCAGTTGTGAAAGGTCAGAAGGCATATTTTGCAATAACTTTCTTTGGATGTAAATGTATACGATTTATGTATTGAATCTCTCGATTGTGTATTTGTGTTAATTTTAAATGAATTGCCCAGCGAGATCTTTGATCGCTGCTATTTTGAATGGGCGCCCTAGGCCTAACAGACCAGAGTCAGAGACCACCAGAAAAAGAAAGCAGACTGGCAGAGCATCAGCGGCTACTGAGGCGGGTTGTATGGAAAACGAGAAATTATGGAGTGATAGATTCAGGTACAAGGCTATATTGAAAGGTTGATTCATTTGCAGGGATTTTCCTGCGAAATTTGTTGAACTGCACAACTTTCTCCCTAATTAGGTCATGACTGCAATAATAACAAATGATCTCAATACAATAACAATACTAAAAAAGGGGTCACTTTATTATTACCAAATAACAAATGATATCAATACAATAACAATACTAAGAAAGGGATCACTTTATTATTACCATAGAATTATATAAAGATTAAAAATTACATTTGTACAGCCTCCTCCTCCCTTATGACATCACCTTTTTAAAATAGCTTATAAATTAGCATAACATAACTTGCAATGAAGAATGATGCTATATCAGATTATCAGTCAAGAGTTTTCGCAAGACCTAAAACAATTACTCTGCTGCTATACAATCACAGACATCTCTTAATACAGAAATCACTTCAAATTATGTATGAAATATATCATCTGAACCAAATTCCCTGAGATGTTAAAATTCCCTGAGTTTTCCATTTCCAGGTTTGAGGCCGCATACCATGTTTAATTTACTGTTATTTATAACAACACATTAAGCAATTTTGAATCTGTATTATTGACATTGATTGTGTATAATCAACCTGAATCGCATCAGTATAGAGAAAGTTGTCACATAGACTCACA
Source organism: Dendrobaena attemsi (assembly GCA_034693945.1). NCBI lineage: Eukaryota > Metazoa > Annelida > Clitellata > Crassiclitellata > Lumbricidae > Dendrobaena > Dendrobaena attemsi. Next base: position 2,490 of record JAQFXW010003091.1, read on the forward strand.
TCAACAAATGCAATGTTGCTATATTTAAATGTCACTGAGAAATTATTTGCATAAGTGTAAACTAAATAAACTTACTTTATTCATTAATTAAACATTTAAAGAAACCTATTTAACAAATTAATTATGCGTTTTATTGTCTTCTTGACGTGTCCATAGGATTGCACGATTTTGAGGTCAGTGAATGCATTGCCTGCCGCTGTTTCAACATGTTCTGATACAACGTCTGCTGTCCAGCCAAAGTTCCAGAAACATCCGACAGCATTGCCTCCTGTCAATCAAGTACAATATTTCATCAGCTATGATCACTGGTTCAAAGGATTATGCTCAAATCAATTGAATCATGTAAATAATCAATTTAAAACCTAATCTAATAATTATTATAGTCTGGAGAATTTCATGACTGTCATAATAGGTAGGTAGTAAAATGCACGACCCAATTTAGTATCAACACACAGTCTTGTCTAATCAGTACAACATCTGGGTTAAATCCGTCAACAGATTATTAATAAGTTGTTTATTTATTTGCGATTATAATTATACATAACTCCCGGATCATGACTGATTAAAGATGGATTATGAACCAGAGAGTAGGTCATAGCATGTAAGCAAATTGTAAATGACAACCTAGGTTCAAGTCCAGACCAACTCAAAATTGTAGTATTTAAGTAGCAAGGCAGACAGATATTCCCTGTGAATGCTATTTTGTTACGCTTTGGAGTACACGAAAAGGAATTGGTGCTGAGAATCATATTTGTATATATATATATATATGTCCCTTATAATTAAATACTCTATGATTATGAGTCTATGTAGTACTTACCAATTTAAAAGTACCCTAAGCTGAGATACTTAATTTGTATTTCTGGGCAAGAGGTAAGAGAACACAAAAAGTCATTTAAGCTAGATGAACCATGGGTATGAAGTAGCAGCTACTCCATTTTATTCTTAGCCTGTGCAGATGAAGACAGGTAGCCATCCATTCCTCTCCATCGCCACCTGATCTTCCCACTAACACTATTCAACCACTGTTGATAATGTGGCTAAGTTGGCTGGGACACCAATGAAATCAAAATCTCAAAAAAACTTCTGCTCTCGTGGGATGCCAAACCTGACTTTTCTACTGGCAATATGGGATGGTTAACATCATGAGCACAAACCAACTTCGAAATGACACCAATGGGGAATTGAGGATGCTTTGTCCAATGCATCCGTTTCTCTAGAAAGTACCACCTGGCATCCGTACTGGAAGCCAACCAATATCACAGAGCAGAACGTTCACGAATAATGATAATGAATTAGAGAAGATATAATTACCAAGTCGGTAAGATCCAACTGAATTGCCCAGTCAATGTTTTCCAGCTGAGTCGGAAGCTCAGAAACGGTTGGAACGAGTTGTGGCAAAGCTTCACATGCATAACTGGAAAAGACACACAATTTAAGCTCTTTTTAAACGTCCACGATTACGTCGATTAGCGCATTAAAACTTATGATTACTTATTTTAACACACAAAAAATAAAAAATATACAGAATTTTAATTGAAAATATACCGTTATAATTATAATTGATAAATTTCAATTAATCGGTATTCGTCCAACTTCAGATGCACTAGATCTACGTTACTAAGATGCAACACAGATAGAATTTGATTCCTGTGCACTGCATTCGTGGATCCGGAATTCACAACATCCTAGCTATTTCTATATCAAGAAAAATATCTTACTTCTCCAGCCACGACCTTTTGCTCTCTCCAGATAAGTCCAGAAATATTTTAAACAACAATACATATGAACAAACAATGTTGATAGACTTGTCTGTTAAGTTAAAGCAACTGACTGCATTTGCACATGCCTCTATTTAATACGGTTTCAGTGGGACCAGACCTACTAAATATTTCACAAATATGGGACCTACCATTATTAGTGTTCTACATTTAACATTTATAATAAGGCTATGCTTAGGCTATATTTAGACACTTTCTTTAACCATTATTTTATTTCATTAACACTTTTGTTGAACATAAGTTTGGACCTGCTCTACAGTTTTGGAACCAGGTCTACAAATTGCTGATCTGGCCATGCAGCTTTTGACTGTTACTTGAACTAGCTATCGACGTGCCTGTTAAAAGCCTGTTATATGAATGTGCGATAAATTTGTGTCAATTGCGATTAATTTTTTAATCATGTAATTAATCGTAATTGAAAAATTAATTGAAACGCAACCCTGATAACTAGTTACTAACAATCTCAAAAACATAAGAAACGTAAGGTAAGGTAAAACATAATCAAGAGTAACACATTTACTTACACACTGTATATTTGTTGCAGTTGCTCAAAGTGTGATCGTGATACCAAACAAACATACAAAACATGCAACACAGAACTGTACAAAAAACAGGAACCTCACAGACTAATAGAAAATAGACAAAACAAGAACACAGAAAGACGACAAATACAGAAACATAGACAAGACAGAGAAACAGACTAAACAGAAACACATGAACACCAGTAAGACAATTAAACACAATCAAATAAAACTGACAAAACAGAAACGCGCTAGCTATCAAACAGAAACATAAACAAAGGCCCTGCGTACTGACCGCTGGTAGGACGCTTCGACTCGAAGGAAGTTGTTGACAAACGGCTTCTGAAGTCGACCAATGAGAGCGTCCTTCTGGCGAATGATGGCCTCAAGATGACTGTTTGCTTCTTTAATCTGACCAATTCTTTGCTCTGCAAATTCATCGAATTTCAAATTGTGATTGTAGCAATGCAATAATAGGATTCCTACATAACTCCCAAGAGATATTCCATGCAACAACACCGGAAAATTAAGGGGATGCTATTCATTTCTTCTTCCTTGGACCTGGCTTCAATTACAGGGCCATTGTTGGTTCACAATGAATCCAGACAACCCCTGAAATTTGGCCACAAAGTTGCTTTGAAAGATTAGAATTCCTCCACACTTTGCTGGACCCTTGTGGTGTAGTGGGAGAGTGTCAGCTTTGAGTCTGAAGTGTCACGGGTTCAATTCAGACCCAAGCCACTTTGTAGGGACCTTGAGCAAGTCATTCACTCACAGTTGCTAGTGGCTCTTCGGCGTGTAAACTCCGACACACCTTCGGGCCGTAGTGGGAACTTCCTCTGAGTAGTAGTAGACTTGAAAAGTCGGTATATAAATATATGAATAAATAAATAAAACAGTAACTTAGTTTATCTACTGGCAGATACAGAAGTAGAGGGTAATTGAGATAGGTCCAGCATTCTAGATCATGAACATACCTCCGATATACCCCTAGCTTGGCATACAAGTCATTAGTTAAAAATTCAATGCAAAACACAGAAAGCCAACAACTTAGTGCCATAAACCTGTCAATAATGAATCTGACAATGTAACTTAATAGAAGTCATAAAACAAATACCCAAAATGTCAGCATGTGTGATGTCTTTCGTTTCTTTGTCCTGAAGAAGACACTGAATCTCTAGATTCACCTAGAAAGAATAATAAGAAAACATCCTGCTACAAATTTCAGATCACAATGCAACATTATGACTTGAAAACTTATTGATTTTATGCTTCAATTTTTGCCTGCAGCACCTCGGTTGGTTAATTTAATCAATTGCATGTATGCAAGCTGATAGTAGAATGAGAAAAACATTTGTTGTTCGGATGCTATAATCATCTTTTTACAATAAAGAATATACTTACTTACTTACAATCAATGGTTCAAACTTGAAGCTTTGCCTGTGTTGGACCTTCATCATGGAATCGTCTACCCATTGACTTGAGGCTAGAACTTCTTTCTCTATCTCCCTCTGCATTTCGCCGGCATCTGAAGACTATGCTGTTTGTTAATGTTTCGAGCTTACTGAGTTAGGAGCGCCTCTGTTGAGGTTTCTCTAAGAGGTTCTTTATAAATTGAAAATTACAATGCCTACTGTTAGCACTTCAGTGATTGCTGCACTACGAATCATATGAGCACAAATCTTATAAAATGCTCATTCATTCATTTTGAAAGTCTATATAGCACTTCCATGTCAGAAATCTTCTCTGTGCTACCCTTAAATGGTGGGAATGCATGGTGACAGATTGAATACATTCATTGAAAGACAACCCAATTTACACCAAATTCTTGGTTATTTGAATTCGATGAAGTCTACAGAGAAAAGCTCCCTGAAAAATTATATTGTAAAGTAAATCGTTCCACAGATACATTTCACACAAGTGTATCTTAAAAATAACAGTGCTGGATTAGGACCATGCTAGGCCACCAGCCAAATAAAGCTTGGTTGATCTTTGATACTATCTAACCTGGTGCAGCCGAAGCTTCATATCTTGAATGTCCTTTTGAATTCTGACCATTTTCAGCGAAGGCGCAGTCTGATACAGCTCTTTGTGGTGATCTTCTGCCTCCAGAACATTCATCTAAACAAACATTTAAATTCACTCATTTTACAAGTTCAATTGCATAATCCATCTGTCTATCGTTTAGCATATATTACTCCACTTGCGTTTGCACCAATATTTGTATCAGTAATTCCATTTCTTGTTTAATTGTCAACAACTTTGTTTCTCATCCCACTTCTGTTTTAACAGCAACATTTCCATCCCCATTTCATCTGTTACATAATGCCGCATTGCCTTGCCGCTCGGTTTGTCTTCCATTCAGGGCCTGCCATATTGTTTCTGCTATGCATATTTTAGAGAGGACGGATATGGCTTTTTACCATAAATAGCGCTAGACTGAAAGATTACCCTAACATAACATGAAACTAAATTCACGACGCCATCGAGTAATTGCACAATCCCCGATATAGCAACTATGCCGTTGTCCGTACTTACTTTCTGCAGAATTCCAGTTGATTCAGCCATTGCAACGATACTTCTAAGTGAATCCAGAGATCCTTCGGCTAGCCAAGGATTACGCTGAGCAACATTGTTCCCAACCGCATCCATCGGAAAAGGTAGGGTGATACTAAATTATTATTAACGAATTATTACTATTAAATTATTAACAAACTTCAAATCTCGTCAACACAATTTGACATAGAAACCGATGGTCGGCTGGTTCCATGTTCCGTTGCGAGGAATGAAAGTTCTTTGGCGCTATTATTTCAACGTCTTTATGCGCGGAAATCAGACTGTAGGCTACAGCAGAGCCACAGATAATAGAGTATTTTTAGTATATTTGGCAGAGCCTTAGAAGGCTCTGGGCTACAGCAACAGTATTTTAAATAACAAGTAGACCCAACGACCTATATGATATTGTATATCACGAGTAGGCCCTACCAGTGATTCCGTTAACGCTTGAATTTCCGGAGTCATGGATGCACCAGGACGAAAAATTTGGAATCCAACTCAAATGGAGAGGAGTCATGGACTCCACGTCCATCAATTTTTGGAGTCTCATTACTCTCATAGACTTTTAAGGCCATATACCTATATGGTAGAAATTGCTTAAGCTATCTGTGAAAGCTCCGAATTTACTACCTAGCCAAGGAGAAAACCTGATTTTTGGGCATTTTTTAATAAGTAAGTGTATTCTTTATTGTATCAGCTGCCAAACAGCACTCAGGTTTACAGAACTGCAGTTTATACAATTATGCATGAATTAAACATTAATTTTACACACTGGCTGAAACAATGTCAATATCATTGCAAATGGACATTTTTCATTTTTTGTAAAGATGAATATAGCATTCGAACAATAAATGTTTTTCTCACTGTATTATCAGCTTCAGAGAGCACACGATCATGGAATCTAGGCCGCAAGAAATAAACCATTGGTTTTTCTGGAGAGAGCAGCCTATGGAGTACGAGGCCCTGGTTTCCTAAGACAACAGAGAACAAAGAGGCATCGGCCTGATAGCAAAGTTGTTCAATATTAGGGTTGTCTGTACGGAGGTTAGCCTACCATCTCTAATATAAGACTGGAAAGAAAATGGAAAATGAAGCCTGAAAACGCGGAGTGAAAATGAATTGACGGACAAGAATAATATTGAAGTTGTATTAACTCGAACATACAGAAAATCGATCAATATAATTAGGCCTATGTGGGCACTGGACAGAATAATCTGCGCTAGGATTAGAGGTAAGAAATGCAATTATCGCATCTGATAATTCTGGTTACAGAATAGGCCTACAGACTGCATGGTTACAGATAGCGGTTAGTTTACTTAATTGTTGCATCTTTTAATAATAATTATTGATTTTTACATTCGCGTGTAACAGGCTGCATAGGCCTAATATAGTTTGATCCCGTTATGTAGTTCTTCTTAACCATAATTCAATTCTGATGCAAATAATTTAAAGGCTGCAATCTAATTTTAATGAACATTACATTTTGACCTTTTGGTACTTTGGGAAATGGGAAAAATTTCAACTTTCCCACTCTTTTCTATGACTAAAACATTGATTATAACTATAGTATTAAACAGCATTACAGATTATAATATAACATCGCAATACATCATCAAAACAATAGTATAAGATTAGAACTATAATATACAACTAGTCATTACCATGTAACCACACTTCTGAGCTAAGAATTTTCAGGTCTTAATACTAATTTCCTTTGAATTGTTACAGAAAACAAACAGAATGAAGCCAACAAGCGTCACTACGCATTCAGTGTCGCCTAACACTTTGTTTAAGAACCGGTAGTCGGGTACTTAGCTTGTAAATGCTTTTACAAATTTACATTTAAACTAGTTGAGAAGACCATAGTAATCATCTACAGGAATCAACAAACATCGCCTTCATAGATTGCTCATGTAGGCTACACAGCCTTTCCTATCTCTGCTATTACTATAGCAACATGAAATTTACTCATCTGACTCCTAAATATTATGAATTATTAATCATTAAAAGTTTTGCATTGGCTCGACAGTAGTGAGCCTCAGACAACTTTTAGTAGTGCTCAAGACTTTTGTCCAACTCCTATTAGTCGCTAACATATATGAATAGACTGAACATTAGAAACAATTGTCTAGAAGTTGTCTAGAGTTCCCTTTAAAATTCCAAAACACTTTGGATATAAAGCTGTAATTCCACTGTGACCAGACAGTTCTCAGTCGTCTCAGTTAGTTGACGAAAAGGCCTCTCGTCTCCACGTGCACTTGCATTCCACATCAGACTGCCTTGAATCCTTTGACAACGGAATGCTTCTATGAAGATGGCATATGTACAGTGTTTTTCTCTTCAAGTCTTGCAGCTAGAAGAATCAGAGCAAGCAAAGCGAATATTAATAGGTTTTAATCTTCTGTATAAATCAAGATCTATACCACTACTTAACTTGCCTTAGAACTCAATATTTGTATAGAAATATTTACAAAACACACAAAACCGATTAGTTATAAATTAGGTCAGATCTTTAGGTGTAATCTGCTTCCTGGTTTCAATGTTAACTTTTTCTGTTTGAACTCAATGTTGAAATGCAGCAATTTGAAAACTCTTCATCACAAATGATCACACTGCCATAAACAACTGTTGGTTGTTGACTGGAATTATCTAAATCAAGAATGCCAAACCCTGTTCAAAGACATTTTCGGCTCTAATCAAAATCAAGAAGTTCAAGATTGCATTTAAATTAGCTCTAAATTTAACTTCAGAAGTAAAATCTTCAGTAGTAGCTTTTAACAAATGTACTTAAAATTGCAATCTGCCAATTCTTCACAACACAGAATGAGGTAAAAAAATTACATGACTGAATTCAGAAAACCACAACATATTCTTACAACCCAGCATCTAAATAACTAATCAATACAATACAATTAAACATTTTTAAGACGCTCCAACAAGAAAAGTGCTGCATGAAAGTGTGTACATAGCGCTGCATTAACTCCTAGTCACAGTACAGTAAGAACAGATTGGTTTTCAAATTTTGACTTGAACTGTACAAGAGCTGTAGACTGACGGACAGTAGTTGGAAGATTGTTCCATTCCAAAGGTCCTGCAGCCGAGAAGGAACAGCCACCAAAATTCTGGTATGTGAGAAGTAGGCCTATGGTATAATCTCCTTGTGTGGTTGATAGTAATCCTCTGGAAATGGCAACAGAGCCCAACGTAACCAACCATAGATATTCAACGAGGGAGAGGTTCTGGAACGGATATGGTACATGAGGAGCAGTGATATTTCAGTTCTTAAAATAATTCATAATTCTATTCCTATTTCCGTTCCCTCTATTGCATTTCAGTTCTCGTTCTCAAAATAATTCCTATTTCAGTTCTAATTCAAGTTCTTGAATAATTTCAGTTCTAATTAAAGTTGTCAAAAAATGTCAGTTGTAATTCTAGTTCTCAAATAAATTCAGTTCTAATTCCATTTCTAAAATAATTTCAGTTCTCATTCAAGTGCAAACTTTCTGTTCGAATTTCAGATGTTCAGTAAAAAGTAAAATAGCTACATTTAGTATACAACTCCAGCAGTTTTTTCAATTACGGCTTTCATGTGCCCGTAATTTCAAATGTTGGGATTAAGTTTAAGAAAGGGCACTCTGATCTTTTTATATTTATCCTGGAAAACATTATTAACATTAGCATTAAATATTCAATTAAGTCATATTCTTGCAAACATGTCCAGTGTCCACAACAACTTTCTACGGACTGCTAACACACGCGACGGACTCGTTTTCGTAAAAAAAATCACATAATCATTATATAGGCCAAAGATGATATAGGCTATATGATATTTTAAACTTTGAAATCTTTTAAAAGAGCGAAAGTTGAATCAAAGATAATAATTATATCGTGCATACCAATTGATGCTCCAATAGTCAAAAGATCACCAATGGGTTTTGGCCATCGACATAATTATCTTGACAACTTAACTTTCTCTTGCTTAAGTACTGTCATAGTGTGGCGAGAGAAAAAATTGTAATTTTGTAATTTCCGTTCTGAAATAATTCCTATTTCTCCTCATATTTTCATTTCTTTTACTGCGTTTCAGTTCTCAATCTATTCTCGTTTTAAAAATAATTCGTAATTTTCGTTCTTATTCTCGTTAACGGAAATCGATAATTTCAGTTCTAATTCATATTTTCCTTAACGAAATATCACTCATGAGGAGGGAGACTAAAGGTGATTCAGACCCGAGCCACCGCGTAGAGACCTTGAGCAAGTCCTTCCCCTTCAGCTGCTCGTGGCGCTTCGGCGTGAAAACTCCGACACTCCCTCAGGTTGTAGGCAGGATTGCCTCTGAGTAGTAGTGGACTTGAAGTTCTGTTTTCGTGGCATTTAACCTAGGACACATGGATACACACCAAGTTTGAATACCAGAGGCACAATTGTAACTTTTATATTTACATCTATATAATCAATTGAATAAACAACTATCGACATATAATATATATGCATATATAATTACATACTATAAAAGATAAAAGATGACCTTTTGGTTCGGATGGTGTAGAGGGACCTGAAGGACATCGGCTTGGACCTTCCCAAAAGCTGTGATCCTGGCAGTGGCCGAGGATCCTGGCGGTTGGAGTTGTATACGTATGAGTGCCCAATCGTGCGACGCTCCCATGTAGAAGTAGATGATCGATGATGATGTTAAATTGCGCAATTTCGATGTGATTCTTACACTTCAGAAAATATCGCACGCACCATACGACCATCGATGTATAGTACATTAAACCGCAAATCACGGATGTTTAGATATCTATGATTTTACCAACGACATAAAAGTCACACGGAGTCATTGACTACTTCTTGTATCAAAGATCTCAGAGTCTAGACGCTAAGATCTTTGATATTATTATAAATATGATATAATTAAATTATATT